>NW_023611896.1:0-107149 GCF_013339725.1 Rhipicephalus microplus | reverse complement strand
CCATTCTATGTGCAGAAGTTTCTTGGACCTTGGGCATCTGCCTCAGCTGCGCAGATAGCGACTAAAGCACTCATACTTTACCTAAAGTATGAGTGCTTAACGAACTAGCTTCATGTGTCTCCTCTTGTATCCGTTTGTTCGCCGACGACTGCGTCATATATCAACCAATTACCAACCCCACTGATGAAGCCGCTGTCCAAGATGACCTAAACCACGTGCAAGAATGGTGTGACTTGTGGCTCTTGAAACTTCATCCAAACAAATGCAAGATCGTTTCATTTCACCACCGTCACAACCCCTTTCTGTTCCCTTATGTAATTGCTAGCGTTACCCTCGAAAACGTGCAGTCATACAAGTATTAGGTGTCACCATATGCAATGATCTAAACTGTTGCACGCATATTACTAACATTATATCATCAGCGAACAAATCTGTGGGTTTCCTGAAACGTCACCTGCGGCACGCACCTAAAACTGTCAAGCTACAGGCCTACAAGTCCCTCATTCGATCCAAATTGGAATACGCAATAGCAGTCTGGAGGCCACACCAAGCCTATCTGATCGACTCACTCGAGGCAGTTCAAAACCGTGCCATCAGACTAATTCATTCTTTGTACTCTTACAATACAAGTGTAACATCACTCAAAAAATAATCGGCTATTTTAAACCTTGACATTCACCGCCGCATCTCTAGTCTCAGCCTTTTTCATAAGTTTTTTTACAGCACCCTTCGTCATCCCTACATCACCCCACCAGCCCGCATATCTCACCGCACGTGTCATTCGCTTCAAGTTGCCCGGCCGAGGATTAAGACGACCATCTTTTATATGTCCTTTTTTGTTCGGACAGCAAAATACTGGAATGACCTTCCTCATGATGTCGTCATTACTGAATGCTCATCATCATTTTTTGATCGATTATGTGTCCACTTATTGTGATAAAATTTTGTGGCAACAAAAAAAATTATGTGTTAACCCACCCCTTATGTAATACCCCCTCGAGGGGTCTTTAAGGAAAATAAAGTTATGTTATGTTAAAGTGAACAAGCCTGAGCGACCGCCTGTAGACTTTGTGTGCTCCCCCGAGTGTGCTCGTGATAGTGTGTACCTTCTTATTTCTCTACAACCTATTTTCTCCCCTTCATCTCTTTCCCAGTGCAGGGTAACAAACCGGATGTGCGTCTTGTTAACCTCCCTGCCTTTCCTTCTATCTTTATCTTTCTCTCTCTCTCTCTTCATGCTTTTTCTAGCAGCGTGGGATATAGAGGGAGGAGGGCTTATTCAGCTTTCTTAATAGGTACAGAGAAATTCTCTCTTTTCCGCTCCTCACAATCAGTGAGAAATGTAGGCTATTGATACGACGTATGCAAGGGCGCCATACGTAAAAAGATCCGAGAACTATACCTTTGTTTGAATGAAACTGGAATTGTTGGAATTCAAAATTCAATACCAGCATGAGACACAGAATTCTAGCACGTCACTCAACTCTGCAACGATAGCGTTATTGTTTGTTTGCAGTGGGTACTTTTTTCAATCACCGCCATCTCGCATTTGTCTGTTTCGTAGACCAGCTTTTGAATTTTGTGACGGCAGTCGCTTCCAGCTAAGGTGAGGGCATTAGATGCCCTAATAGAAACTGAAGTAATGGTCAGCGTCAACTCAAGTTATGCAAAAATAATTATTCGCGTGATTCTTTAACCTCGTGACGTAAGTGTGGCGTCACAAAGTTTCAGAATTTGGGACATATTTGTGAAGTCCAGGGGACGACACTATAATAACACAAATGGTGACGTTGAAGTATGACACCATCCCGTTACACTGATACTCGGTCATAAAGATTATTGGCCGGTCTCAGAGGCATATGAAGTGAAGAACGCCTGGAATATGCACCCGATGCATGGGAGAGACCATAGAACATGGGATACACAAATATAAAATTGGAGTGTAAAAGGGTTCGACTTACATCAGGGCCTCGTCATGTGATGTTTTATGCGAAATATCCAGTCACATACGTCGTCAAACTCTCTTCTCCAGTCACACGTGGCACATACCCGTGTGCCTAGGGCCATAATATGCGCCACAGACGATTGACAGTTTATGTGTACCCCGGAATGCAAAGGACAGAAATTAGTAATTTAAAGATGAGAGCGTTAAGAGAAATCGCATCGATAGCGTAGACCTGACGAATGCAAAGATGAAAAATGCGGATCTTCATAGGAATCAAACCAAAGTCCTCTGCGTGTCAATCAGGGGCTCATTTACAGAGACCTGCCAGGTCTTCAAACTGCTTTGAAAAAAAAAAGACACCATGCAGGCAAAAGGTCGGTACTACTTCAATTGGGGTCGCGGTGCTGGCTATATGATTTCGTGACAAAGCAATAATAATACGTATGCAATAATATTTCGCAGACATCATGCCAGGTTAATGTCAATTGTGATTGGAATGCCGAATCCTCACTTAAAGCAGATTATATACAACTAATTATATACTGCAACAAACACGGCTCCAACAGCGACGGATTCAACAAACACGACTATCATTCTCGCCAGCACAAGCACCACATATCAGCTAACCATATTTGGTAATAAAAATATACATGTTGCCGCTGGTATCTTTACCCAATAGTAAACAACTGGATATATCAACCGAACGCGGCTGTTCAACTAAGTCTATTCGTACAATATTTGCCTTCGACATTAGTGTTATTTTGCAAGGTTTAGCTTCATAAAAATACATCAGTCACCTACCCTCCACATTGCCTTATTTTCATGGTACCTGCAGCCTACCGAAATTTTTACGAAGGCAATCTTTATTGCCAATATGGCTTTCTATATATAAAGAATTGCGAGTTTCAGCGTTTGTCATAAACATTTTTATTGAAAATCAATGACGTTAAGTTCTGAAATTGATTCGTTTTGAACTATGCCTCATGAATCAGGCAGTAACAGGGTGTTGTAACAAACAAGTTAATGAACATGAAATGTCTCTAAGCAATCAACCAGCAAATAAAATCGTGTAATAGATTGTGTTACGGCTTAGAAATTAGAAACTGGGGTAGCGATATTTAACGAGATTCTCCTGTTTTATAGATTATTACTTCAACCTAAACAAGTAGCAAACGCGATATCGTTGCGTAAAGATGTCCTTTGGCAAGAAAGCCTTATGCAGTGGCGTCAACATAAACTGTGCTACGTAATATATATGAACTGGATCCATCGCTACCAGATACAGCTACCATCACAACTTTCCCGCTTCGATGCGATACTGTTATGCCGCCATTGGTTGGGTGTTGCAATCACAAAGGTGTACTCCTTTCGTATTGGTATGGCAGACACCTCTACATGCGACTACTGCGAAGCTGAAGAGACCATTGAACACGTGCTGTGCAGCTGCGCTTGCTACGACACACAGCGATGCCAGCTCCACATGGTTTTGAATCAACTTGACTCTAGACCATTCTGTGTGCAGAAGTTTCTGGGACCTTGGGCATCTGCCTCAGTTGCGCAGAAAGCGACTAAAGCACTGATACTTTACTTAAAGTATGAGTGCTTAACGACCTAGCTTCATGTGTCTACTCTTGTATCCGTTTGTTCACCGACGACTGCGTAATATATCAACCAATTACCAACCCCACTGATCAAGCCGCTGTCCAAGATGACCTGAACCACGTGCAAGAATGGTGTGACCTGTGGCTCATGATACTTAATCCCAACCAATGCAAGACTGTTTCAATTCACTGCCGTCACAACCCCTTTCTGTTCCCTTATGTAATTGCTAGCGTTACCCTCGAACACGTGCAGTCATACAAGTATCTCGGTGTCACCATATGTAATGATCTAAACTGGTGCACGCATATTACTAACATTATATCATCAGCGAACAAATCTCTGGGTTTCCTGAAATGTCACCTCCGGCACGCACCTAAAACTGTCAAGCTACAGGCCTACAAGTCCCTCATCCGATCCAAATTGGAATACGCATCCGCAGTCTGGAGCCCACCCCAAGCCTATCTGATCGACTCACTCAAGGCAGTTCAAAACCATGCCATAAGGTTCATTCATTCTTCTTACTCTTCCAATACAAGTGTAACATTGCTCAAAAAAGAATAATCTATTTTAAACCTTGACATTCGCCGCCGCATCCCTAGTCTCAGCCTTTTTCATAAGTTTTTTTACAGCACCCTTCGTCATCCCTACATCGCCCCACCGGCCATCATATCTCACCGCACGTGTCATTCGCTTCAAGTTGCCCGGCCGAGGATTAAGACGACCACATTTTCTATGTCCTTCTTCGTTCGGACAGCAAAAGACTGGAATGACATTCCCCATGATGTCGTCACCACTGAATGCTCATCATCATTTTTTGATCGATTATGTGTCCACTTTTTGTGATAAAAATTTGTGGCAACAAAAAAAAATTACATGTTAACCCACCCCTTATGTAATAGCTCCTCGAGGGGTCTTTAAAGAAAATAAAGTTATGTTATGTTAAAGTGAACAAACCTGAGCGACCGCCTGTAGACTTTGTGTGCTCCCCTGTGTGTGCTCGTGATTGTGTGTACCTTCTTATCTCTCTGCAACCTATTTTCTCCTCTTCATCTCTTCATCAGTGCAGGGTAACAAACCGGATGTGCGTCTGGTTACTCTCCCTGCCTTTCCTTCCATCTTTATCTTTCTCTCTCTCTCTCTCTTCATGCTTTTTCTAGCAGCGTAGGATACAGAGGGGGGGGGGGGCTTATTCAGCTTCCTAATAGGTACAGAGAAATTCTCTCTTTTCCGCTCCTCACTGTAGGCTATTGATACGACGTATCCAAAGGCGCCATACGTAAAAAGATCCGAGAAATATATCTTTGATTGAATGAAACTAGAATTGTTCGAATTCAAAATTCAATACCAGCATGGGACACAGAATTCTAGCACGTCACTCAACTCTGCAACGATAGCGTTATTGTTTGTTTGCAGTGGGTACTTTTTTCTATCACCACCATCTCGCATTTGTCTGTTTCGTGGACCGGCTTTTAAATTTTGTGACGGCAGTCGCTTCCAGCTAAGGTGAGGGCATTAGATGCCTTAACGGACACTGAAGTAACGGTCAGCGTCAACTCAAGTTATGAAAAAATAAATAATCGCGCGATTCTTTAACCTCGGGACGTAAGCGTGGCGTCACCAAGTTTCAGATTTTGGGACATATTTGTGAAGTCCAGAGGACGTCACTGTATTAACACAAATAGTGACGTTGAAATATGATCCCATCCCGTTACACCGATACTTGGTCATAAAGATTAGTGGCCGGTCTCAGAGGCGTATGAGGTGAAGAAGGCCTGGAATATGCACCCGATGCATGGGAGAGAGCATGGAACATGGGATAGACAAATATAAAATTGGAGTGTAAAAGGGTTCGACTTACATCAGGGCCTCGTCATGTGATGTATTATGCGAAAAATACAGTCACATACGTCGTCAAACTCTTTTCTCCAGTCACACGTGGCACGTACCCGTGTGCCTAGGGCCATGGTATGCGCCACAGACGATTGACAGTTTATGTGTACCCCGGAATGCAGAGGACCGAAATTAGTAATTTAAAGATGAGAGCGTTAGGAGATATTGGAATCGACAGCGTAGACCCGACGAATGCAAAGATAAAAAATCTGGATCTTCATAGGAATCAAATTAAAGTCCTCGGCGTGTCAATCAAGCGCTCTTTTACAGAGACCTGCCAGGTCTTCTAACTGCTTTGAAAAAAAAAGGACACCATGCAGGCAAAAAGGTTGGTACTACTTCAATTGGGGTCGCGGTGCTGGCTATCTAATTTTGTGACAAAGCAATAATAATACGTATGCAATATTATTTCGCAGACATAAAGCCAGGTTAACGTCAATTGTGATTGGAATGCCGAATCCTCACTTAAAGCAGATTATATACTTTTAAAAATATACCGCAACGAAACACGGCTCCAACAGCACCGGATTCAACAAACACGACTACCATTCTCGCCAGCACAAGCACCACGTATCAGCTAACCATATTTGATATTGAAAATATCCATGTTGCCACTGGTATTTTTACCCAATAGTAAACAACTGGATATATCAATCAAACGCGGCTGTTCAACATATGTCTATTCGTACAATATTTGCATTCGTCCTTAGTATCATTTCGCAAGGTTTAGCTTCGTAAAAATACATCAGTAACCTAACTTCCACATTGCCTTATTTTCATGGTACGTGCGGCCTACCGAAATTTTTACGAAGGCAATCTTTATTGCCAATATGGCTTTCTATATATGAAGAATTGCAAGTTTCAGCGTTTGTCATAAACATTTCTATTAAAAATAAATGACGTTGTGTTCTGAAATTGATTCGTTTTGAACTATGCCTCATGGATCAGACAGTGACAGGGTGTTGTAACAAATAAGTTAAAAACATGAAATGTCTCGAAGTAAATCAACCAGCAAATAAAATCGTATAATATATTGTGTTACGGCTTAGAAATTAGAAACTGGGGTAGTGGTATATAATGAGACGCTCCTATTTTAGAGATTATTACTTCAACCTAAACAAGTAGCAAACGCGATATCGTTGCGTAAAGATGTCCTTTGGCAAGAAAGTCTTATGCAGTGGCGTCAACATAAGCTGTGCTACGTAATATATAATAATAGGGTTCTCCGATAAAAGTATGTGCATCGATAACTTGAGTAAACATTTGCTGTGTTATTTGATTGCTATAAGTTTACATTTCTTTTAAAAAGCAGTCTTTACTTAAGCACATTACGCCTTAAGTTTGGGCTTGTTCCTCCGGCACACAGACGGAAAGTCTCCGGAGTCCAAGTTCACTAAGCCGTAGCACAGAGACTGCACTTGAGTCAGAAGATCTCTGTAGAAGGCTCGGGCCTGTTCTGGCGTCTGGTAGATGATCCCCGTCCGGCCGAAGAAAGTGTACGTATTGTATCGATAGGCCCTGTATGCCCAGGACTGGTTCCACAAGAAACAAGCGTACTCAATGTCATCTAGATGCGTTTGTTTAGCCTTCCTGATGGCTTGAATCTTGCTCGCATCGCATGCCTCACCTAGAGAAACCAGGAATGGTCTCCTGGTAAACATGTGACAAGTGGGTACTTCTATTCCTCCTTTGTCTTGGCGGGATGGAAAGTGAACCTCAGATGGAGAAGGCCAGAGAGTTGCGTTCTCCAGCATTCTGGCGTCGGGGTAAAGAAACAAGTGGTCTGAAGTGGCAAGAATTTTAGTGAGAGCGAGAAGCTTATCGGCGTAAGCCTCGTCACCCCTGACTATGTACGGCAATACCAGCGCCAGCGTATAGTTGTGCCGCGTAGTTTTCTAGACTGCACCTCAATAACAAACGCTACGCTTTCGTCTCTGCTCTAAGGGGTATACTGCAGGACTATCGCGAGACCATGGAAACCAGTAGCGTTCAACGAAGCCAGGACGCTTCGAATGGATGGATGGAAAAATTTTATTTCGTCAGAAAGCAACTGAGAATGATTCCGTGTTAGATGGCCATCAATCCAAGGTTGGCGGCGACCTGTGTGGCCCACTCCACGATCTTTAACTGGACGACTGGGTCTGAGCTGGTCAACACGGCCTCCCAGTGCTCAAGAGAGCGATCACGCATAATATCCACCGGCGGCGGCACTATGCTAAATTTTCAAAGTATGTGATCATATGTTGCCACAGCCTGACACCATTTCCATTGCGGCTTAATCTCCTCCGGGTACATTTTGTTCAACACGTAAGGGTTGGGAAAAGATCGCGTCTGCAGTTTTCTCCAGACGCATTCCTGCGCCTTAGTCAACCGCTTGTTCGGGGGCGCATAAAACCTCCGCTCTAGTTTTTAATGATTCGTTATGTCATGAAAGGACACCAGCCCATCTCTCGCGGACCTCCCCGGAACTGGCGGCTCACCTACCCGGCGGACGAAACCTCGAGCATTCAGGTGAGCCGCCTCGTTCCCAGGGTTCCCAGAGTGTGCTGGTACCCAGACAATTTATTTTTCTCTAGTTTCTCGTCCCGTGGCCCTATGCAGAAATCGCGCGGCAGTCGCCGATATTCTGCCCCTCGCCAGATTTCGGATGGCTGTCTTTGAATCACTGAAAATCAAATCTGACTGCGAATTAGTTATAGCTAGCGCTATTGCCGCTTCCTCTGCAGTTTCCGAGGAGCGGGTTTTGACCAATCCAGAGGTGACCAAGCGCCCCCGCCTGTCCATCACCACAATCACAAAACCGTCTTTGTCCTTATATTCCGCAACATCTGTATAGACTGCCGCTTTGTACTCGCCGTACTCAACGTGTAAAGCTCTGGATCTTGCCTGCCTGCGCTGCGTATGGTGAATCGGATGCATATTTTTGGGCGAAGGTTTTATGTACAGGGCCTTATGTAACTCTTGCCGCACCTGAATTTTAGTGTCCCCAGTGGGAGCCTCTGCTCCAATGCCAATCCTTTCCAATATGATCCTGCCCGCTTTGGTTGTCGAAAGCCTAGCGTGCTGCATCACCAGATGCGCCTCCCATAATTCATCCAGGGTGTTGTGTGCCCCTAGTTTTAACAGCCTTTCTGTAGGCGCGTTGTTAGGCAACCCAAGCGCTGCCTTGTAAGCTTGCTGGATCATAGCCTCGACCTTACCTTTTTCTGCGGCATCCAACTTCATATAAGGTGTCGCGTAAGTAATCCTGCTCGGCACAAACGCCTGTACCAGCTTACAGAGTTCTTTTTCTTTAACCCCGCTCTTACAGTTGGCGGTTCTTCTGATTAGCCTGGCAGTAGCATTGACCGTGGTTATAAGTTTTTAAAGGGCCACCATATTCTTCCTGTTAGTTTGCAAATATAGGCCAAGAATTCTAATCGTTTGAGCTTCCGCTACCGGCCTACCTTTACCTCTAACGGCGGTGGCGGAATATAGTGTCTTGCATGTAGCCCTCTGGGTTTGTCCCGAACCACAAAGAGCTCGGACTTGGGCCGAGAGCATGAAAGTGCGGCCTCCCCTGCCAACTCTTCGGCAATAATAACTGCCTGTTGCAGTGTTTCTTCCAGATGCGCGTCACTACCCCTGGTTACCCACAGAGTAATATAATCTGCATAAAATGTGTGTTTGAGTCCCGGTATCTCCTCCAGCCTTGGCGGTATTTTAATTAAGGCGATGTTAAACAGGAACGATGACAAAACTGAACCCTGTGGCGTCCCTTTGCCTCCCAAGGCGAATGAGTCCGATTTGATATCTCCTATTGAAATTTCTGCGGGTCGGCCCTCCAAGAATATTCTGATGTAGCGAAATGTCCTGACCCCTGGGCCAATTTCCGATAGGTTATTAAATATTGCCTCATGCGAAACATTGTCGAAAGCTTTATTCAGGTCAAGCCCCAATACAGCTTTGGTGTCCGTGCCATGCCCGGGATCGACTACATCATGTTTTAACTGTATCATGACATCCTGTGTGGACAAATTGGCCCTGAAACCTATCATAATTGGGGGAAAGATGGCCTTCTCATCTGCATAATTCTGAAGCCTGTTGAGAACCACGTGCTCCATCAATTTGCCCACGCATGATGTCAGCGATATGGGGCGCAGGTTTTCCAAGCAGAGTTTCTTGCCTGGCTTCAGAATAAATATCATCCTAGCATGCTTCCATTGTGCTGGGATCTTCCCGGCCACCCAATACTCATATATTGAGTAATCGCCCCGACCGATTTGAAATCTAGGTTTCTCAGCATTTTATTAGTAACTCCATCCGGACCTGCGGCAGACGTAGTACGCAGCTGCCCCATGGCAAACTTCACCTCCGCATTTGTGAACTCTTCATCTAGGTCTGAGTTTTCCCCCCACGAGTAGTGTGGTAAGCAGCCGTCTACTTCATCAGTTATGTACCTGTTCCGGAGTTCCTGTATAAACTCTCCAATTGTGCCTCCATGTTGATGCATTAACCGAGTCATTTTTCCCCGTTGCGCCGGTTTTGTTGCTGCCGGATTCAAAAGATGCCTTAACAGCTGCCATGTCTTTTTGCATCCACTGTCCATTCATGCGATCCCAAATATGGCCCCACTGCTTGGCTGGCAACTCAATTGTATAATTTTCGATTTTACGTTCTAACTTGGCAGTCCTTTTGCGAAGGACGTCATTATGTTTTTGCCTCTTCCACCTTCTCAAGAGACTCACGTGCGCTTCCCACATGTGTAATAGTCACGAGTCAGCAGTAAACTCCTCCTGCTCGACTGGCACTTCTACAGTGCTATTATTGACATCCTCTTTGAGCGCCTGTACGCATGCATCCAGGTCATTAATTTCCCCGTTTACAGTGTCTGCTCTGTTTTTACTAAATCTGTCCCAATCTGTAATTCTATGCCCCCTCACTTTGTCTTTATGCTTCGCAGCGCTAACATCGTGGAAAGGATATAGTGATCACTTCCTAGGGCTTGTCCCGTGTTAATCCACTCTGCATTACTGATGCCTCTAAAAAACGTAAGGTCTGGGGAGGTATCCATGCTTATGCTGTTGCCTATCCTCGTATGACTTTGTGGATTGTTTAACAGCGTCCATGGTAGATTCCAAGCAACTTGCCAAAGCCGATTGCCCTTTGGGCTGGCTCGAATATAACCCCACTCCGGGTGAGGCGCTGTAAGGTCTGGTGGTGTAGGCCATGGAAGTGAGTCTTCTCGGTCTCAAAAGGGCGCGCTTCCCAAAAAGCCGATTCTCGGGAAACGATAATCTCGGCGTAAGCGCGCCCCCTCTGGCAAGAATAACGCGGTCAGTCGTGGCTTCTAGAAACCCACTAAATGGTCCCCGAACTGCGGAATGCCGGCGGGTGACGTGAGAACAGTGCATAGTCACCCATCCGTCAGGTTCAGAGTCCGCGGGACGGCTGTCGCGCTGGACAGCGTAGTCATCCCGCGGTAATGGAGGGGGCCCGCAGCCGAACGGCGCCACCATTGTGTGCGTTCGCACAGTTCGCGGAACGTGGTGTACAGGCCGGTCCGTTCGTCTCTCTCTTTCCGACCGAGCAGTCGAGTGCGGGAAGAAGAGAGGGAGAGGAGGGGACGGCAGCAAGTGTGTTTTCTGTTCAATAAACAGACTAAATTGCTTTGGTTGGCCGGGAGGAGAATCGGGAGGGGCAACCGAGGTATTAAAACCTGGCTTCCGAGTCCTCGCGGCTGTTCTGGACGCAGTTAAGAGATCTCTGCACTATCGGCTCTGCCGAGGCAACATGCGACGGTTCCGACGGTCAAGTCTTTTAAATATGTACATAAGTTTGTGTATATAAAGTCGAGTTGTTGTAACGTTTGAAATGTGCTGGCCTGCATCCCCGAACAAGCAGCAGCAACGACGACAAAACAGGACGGACACCGAGAAGCAACCAACCTTTTACTCCCTTCTGTAGCAACAGCCGCTACGCAGCTGGGAGAGCTCTGCTCAAGGGAACAGAGGGAGTGGGTAGGAGGTTTAGTTTTACTGGCGCATTGAAATCTTCTACCACTATAAGCAGAGCGCGAGCTGCTAACCGTTGAGTTTGAATCAGGAATTGTGGCAAGCCCAATCTTTTATCTTTTGGAGAACTATACATATTAAGCAAAAACAGACTCTTCTCATACTTTTGTTTAAGCAAAATCTCTAGCAGGACATAGTCGTCCCTGCTGCTATCTACGGAATGCTGAATGGCAGTGATGTTGCGATGGACTAGCGCGGCTGTGAAGACACGTGATACGCCCCTTGAATCAATTCCTGGCGCTGTAAATGCCTTAAATCCAGGTAATTTTACGGAACCACTAGCCTCCTGTAAGGCTATTATGTCTGGTTTACTGTCCGGATTTTGTATGTGCAACTGCAGGTTACCCCGCTTTTGACGAAAGACCCTGCAGTTCCACTGCCAAACCTAAATTTGCTGGCGAGGCGCCATGATGAGGCACCAGGTTGACTAATGGCACTTGGCCACCCACGGGAGGCAGTCTTGCCTCCAATAGATTATGAAGCTGCTGAAACGTGCCCATGACCTGGGTTCGGCAATCCCTAAATTCAGTGGAGAGCATGCCGAGACGCTCCTCTATTGTGTCTAATCTGGCTTCGATCTTTTCGACTCGAGCCTCCAACCTATCCTGTCTTTTCCCTTGTTTGCCTACTTTACCGCAAGTGTTGTTACATCTGACTTAAGACTAATGACCTTAAAAACAGGCTGTGGCATGTCTACTGGTGACGTTTCGGCTATTCGTTTTGCGTTAGCTACCTCATCCCCCAGCAGTGGTCTCTTCACTGTCCCCCGATTCTCCACTTCCATAACTGCACTCTCCTGTACGCGAGCAAACGCCTCTTGCGTCGCTTTCTGTAGGCCTTGCACTGCTGGTGCTTGTGTCCCCTGCCGTTGGTCGTTTCAAAGTGCGCGTTCTATCTCTGCAATTCTGTTTTCCATTCTTTTAATTGAGTCTCCCTGTCGCTGAACCAGTGCTGCTAACTCCCTCTCTCGAGCAGTTTCGTTCTGGGAGGCCGTGCTTGACAAGCTCACCTTTTTGTTGGTGTCGCGTGCGCAGCTGTTGGTACTGGATGCTCGTCCACAATCTTGGCCGCCCCCACGCCCTGGAAATGGCGGGAAGGAACTCGACCGGTCCCTGCTTTTGCTTGTGCCTTTTTTACCCCTCGGTGACCGCTCCGTGGCCCTCGAGGACCGCTTATCGTTGCCGGCTTCGCCCTCTCTTTCAATGTTTTGCTGCCGGCCTGTCGGTGGCTTGCGAGCCAGGCGAAACTTGCCGTTCCGGCTCCCTGTGTGATGCGCACCATGGCCACGATGCAGTCCGGCGTGCACGTAGGTGGCTCTCCTTCTGGCGGGACAGGATGGTCCTTCCCGCAACGGTGACATAGTTTGCTCTTCAGACAATAGCAAACGTCCGCTCGATGTCCAACTCGTCTGCAGTTGTAGCAGGTATCGACGAAATTTCTGTACTGGATCACAGCGTACAGACAGTTCCAGTAAGTAATCTGCCGGGGTATGCGTTTTCCCCCGAACGTAATCTGAATCGCCTTTGACTTTCCCAGAAGTATCTCGTCCAGAATGTCTATGCCTTCATTCTTCTTCAGGAATCCCGCCCGAACTTCTTCCACTGGGCATCCATCTTTAGCATTGTAAATCACTCCCCGCACGGAGTTCCCCAACAACGCCATGAACACCGAAACCGGCAGGTCACGATCATCCAGCTTGAGCGTCTTCACAGTCGCATATGCCCCACTGCGATTTATGCACGGTGTGCTCACCGTCAACGCGTTGTTTGTACCATTAACCCACACAATGTCTTCTTCCGCGGCAATCGCACTCGTTAGACGCGCTGCTGCTCTAAGTGCACATCCGAGTTCTCTCGCTGTCACAACACCCAAGTCCCAGTTCTGGGGCCTGTCCACAATATTGAAATCCGTGGCTGGCAACTTGAAAAACGGTCCGCGTTTCTTCCACAGCGGCCCTTTCCCCCGCTTGACTTGCTCCGCTCCGTGCGTCTTGCGCCCGTCGCTGCCGGCCTGCGTCTCGCAAGGCTTACTCTTGGTGTTGCCGCCATGCTGAGTCTTCTTAAATCGGTCCTGTGCCTTCAGCACTGGAGCCCACTTTCCCGATTCAAAATCTTCGGGTGTTCTAGTCTCCCCTTCGACGTAGTATTCCATCTTCAGCCCAACAAGGCCCATGGTCACCGGGCGCAAGTCAGACGCCCGGAGACGCGGCCCAGGCTTGGCCTAGGAAATAGGCCTAGCCTTGCCACCACGGGATTGATAGGAAAATCACGGAAACTCCAAAAACGGGACAAACTTGCCTAAACGAGTGGTGTCCGTGGGTACAGGGCAACCTCCTGCAGACGAGCCCACTGACAGCAAGTCCAGAAAAAAGTGCGTCCACCGATAGTCGGTGACCGGGCCGGAGCTCATGCGAAACACGTCCGCACAGCGTCTCACTCCACCTGCGCCTCTCAGGACGCTTCGAAAGAACGACGAGCGTCTCTCGCACTTCTCGTTCGCTAGCCTTGAAAGGGTTGCGTCAGAGAATCTCACTCCTATGATTACCTCTTTCGAAGTCCTTCGGTGACGACGCACGGAATGTAGGAGTGCTTCGCTGGCGTTTGGTGAATTGATCTGGAAAGGTGGTGGCTGTAAAGTTAGATTGTCGTTGACAGTTGCACAGCAAAGAAGAATCGCATCGTAAAAGGGTGCAGGCGATGAGATGGGTGAGAGCTCATCGTCACGGGACCCAGCTTGGAGTGCACCAATTCACTTCCAATGCAGACCTTCCGCAAGGCCGGTAGAGAGTAAGTCGGCATGTCCGGTGCTGTGTCTGATACCGGTGATCCGGTCCTCCGGGTAGCGACTCTGGATGATAGCCACAGCTACGCACCACTTCAGAGAGAAACCGTGCCTTTTCCCAAGGCATTTAGGTGTGCGGGATGAAGGCCACGCCCGTCGGCTTCCCTTTCCGATGTGGACTCTTCTTGCGGAGCGTCTTTGTCTTTGATGAATTCAATGAGCAGGAAAAACGCCGTAAATTTGACCACGCTCAACGTTATCGCCACGACCAGGAGGGTGGGCATGCTATAAGGGATGTCCCACTGCTCGCCTTCCTGCCGATCCTTGGTCAATATCCACGTGAATCGTTTACCGGTACTCGGTCGCGTCCTGTAGCCTTCCTCGTCACGGTGCACAAGAATCGGTGTGACGCTCGGCGATTCCGTGGAGATCATTTCCCCAGTGGGCGCTGCGTAAAGACACTGCAGCGCTTCGGTACCCGTCGGGGACGGTATGTTACCTCGGTAGAAGTAGTCATTCTACCGTGGGTCCCAGTAGAAGGGAAGGCCCGGCTCGGGATAATAACGTCGCTTGCGTTGTTGTTGTTGTTGTTGTTTCCCTGTGCAAATGGCTCGTACCCAAAGAAGGGGATTGGCCGATTATAAGGTGAATTTGCCCTAAACTTTCAGCATTGCGTCATTCCTACAATTTTTTTTTGTAACTTAATTTTGATTTGAAATACCGATATCAAGTTTGCAGAAAAAAAAAGAAGAAAAAGAGTGAGACAGCAATTTAGCAAGAAAATCGTTTAGTCGCAGTGATGTATTCTTGAACGGCGAATAAAACATCCCTGTGGCTGAAACCCAGTGTAGAGGCTCCAAATGAAAAGAAGATCAGGTTGTTATAGTTGCAAGCCCAGTCTTTGAAGATTGATATGTGGGGTTTAACGTCCCAAAACCACTATATGATTATGAGAGACGCCGTAGTGGAGGGCTCCGGAAATTTAGACCACCTGGGGTTCTTTAACGTGCACCCAAATCTGAGCACACGGGCCTACAACATTTCCGCCTCCATCGGAAATGCAGCCGCCGCAGCCGGGATACGAACCCAGTCTTTGAAGAGGTGGTGCTAGTATGCTTTGCCTGAATAAATCGAAACGGCGACAATGTAATAAAAAAAATGACTGATCGTTTCCTCTTGATTACAGTAAATGCACATAAGGGAATTCAATATGCCTGATTAATGCAAGTAAAAATTGAGGGAGGTAACGCGGCAACAAAATTTCGTTATGACAACTTCCATCATCCTTGATTTAGTCAGTTCACTGCGCCAGGGAAATAACAAGTGTTTGTACTCTGGAGAAGCTGTCAGTGCAGGGTCAGATAAATTTTGCCTGTTTTTAAGTGTGCGAAATCGCGCCACCGTGATGTATACTGTATGAGGGAAAATAGGAATAATTGGTGTCGAAAGGGATGCCTTCGCAAGAGAATCAGCTATTTCGTTTAACAACAAACCTTTGTTCCCTGGTGTCCAGATTAAATGAATACTTCGGAGATGACAGGGGATCAACGATTTAAATAGTTTCACTATAGGTGAGTGACCAGATGCGAACAGAGAAGAGCACACTGATAATGAATCAGTTATGACTGCTAGACTGGAATGGAAATATTTACCTTTCGCAAAGCTATTATTATTGCCATGAATTCAGCCAGAAAGGCAGGAAGAAAGTCCGGTAAGCGAAGTGAAAATGACCAATCAAGTACGGGGCAATATATTGTCACGGGGTCGTGACGTGGCCGAAGACAGGAAACTTCGTGTTGGGATTTAACTGTTTATTTGGGCGAACCTGTGCCCGGTAAAGGGAAAGTCTAATTACAGCAGCAGTCTTGCACAGATAGCAGTCTCGGACTGATACAAAGAGAAGTTTATTGACTTCAAACTAAAAAAAAACTCTTTACATCATTTATTCATACAGTGCTCGTTTAGACACCCCTCTTGTGCACTATGGGGCATACAAACTCCGGCGAACGCAGCGTCGGCCTTCGATCAACAACTGACAAGCGGCGAAGCGCGTCGGCATTTATACCCTTGCCGTCGAATGTTCTAGCGTTATCGCTGGCGGTGGCGTAGGTTCCAGAACAATCTGTACCGTTCGCACAGTGGGCGTGATCTTATCGAAATGATCTACTACAGTCCGGAACCTTCTCGAAACCTGCAGGCGCGGTTTTGCGCCGAGAATCGTGTGGTGTTTCGGAACGATAACAAAAACTTGTGAAATGGAACGTGGCTCCGCCCCCCTCTGAAGAAAGGCATCGTCCCGATGCTTTAACTAAAGATGAATGTACAACAATAATACAAAAAACACTGTTTCAGTTTGTTAACGTGCATGAAACGGCTTGAGGCTCGCGACATGGACGACTTCAGGTCGCGATCGGCGTCGTTGAGAGTTCGTGATGCCGTCGGGGACAACCTCGTAATCAAGTGGGCCGAGACGTCGAACGACCTTGTACGGTCCATAGTACCGTCGCAGAAGCTTTTCGCTTAGTCCACGTCGGCGTATCGGCGTCCACACCCAAACACGTTCACCGGGCTGGTATTCCACGAAGCGTCGTCGAAGGTTGTAACGGTGGCTGTCGGTCGTCTGTTGATTCTTGATACGGAGACGCGCAAGTTGTCGGGCTTCTTCGGCGCGTTGAAGGTACCCGCTCACATCGAGGTTTTCTTCGTCGGTGACGTTGGGTAACATGGCATCGAGCGTCGTTGACGGGCTCCTTCCGTAGACCAATTTGTATGGAGATATCTGCGTCATCTCCTGCACCGCCGTGTTGTATGCGAAGGTCACATACGGAAGAATGGTGTCCCACGTCTTGTATTCGACATCGACGTACATTGACAGCATGTCGGCGATCGTCTTGTTAAGCCGCTCGGTGAGGCCGTTGGTCTGTGGGTGGTACGCTGTCGTCCGGCGGTAGTTTATTTGGCTGTATGCCAAGATCGCTTGAGTTAAGTCGGCAGTGAATGCCGTTCCTCTGTCGGTGATAAGGACCTCCGGGGCGCCGTGACGTAGGACGATATTTTCGACGAAAAACTTAGCTACCTCGGATGCACTGCCTTTTGGCAGGGCTTTTGTCTCGGCGTAGCGGGTGAGGTAGTCGGTAGCTACCACGATCCACTTGTTTCCGAAAGCCGACGTCGGGAACGGCCCAAGTAGGTCCATACCAATCTGCTGGAAAGGTCGGCAAGGTGAATCAATTGGCTGCAGAAGTCCCGCTGGCCTTGTCGGCGGTGTATTGCGTCGCTGACAGTCCCGGCATTTCCTCACATAACGAGTGACGTCGGTGGTAAGACGTGGCCAGTAGTACCTTTCTTGTATCCTCGCGAGCGTGCGGGAAACACCGAGGTGCCCTGCCGTCGGATCGTCGTGCAGGGCCTGCAAGAGTTCTGGTCGCAGAGCTGAAGGCACCACAAGGAGGTACTTAGCTCGAAGCGGTGAAAAGTTTTTCTTTTGTAGAAGACCGTTTCGTAGAAAGAACGACGCAAGTGCGCGCTTGAATACCTTTGAGACTTCGGCAGTCCTGCCTTCGAGGTATTCTATTAGGGCCTTAAGTTTCGGGTCGGCCCGCTGTCGTTCAGCGAAGTCGTCGGTAGTTATCGTTCCCAAGAAGTAGTCGTCATCCGGGTCGTCGGGTAGCGGTTGGTCGACAGGCGCACGAGAGAGACAGTCAGCGTCGCAGTGTTTTTT
This sequence comes from Rhipicephalus microplus, assembly GCF_013339725.1. Lineage (NCBI taxonomy): Eukaryota > Metazoa > Arthropoda > Arachnida > Ixodida > Ixodidae > Rhipicephalus > Rhipicephalus microplus. The sequence goes on along the minus strand of NW_023611896.1, from coordinate 89,157 downwards.
GCCGGACTTGTAAATGACAGTAATGTCATATTCTTGAAGTCTCAGGCTCCATCGTGCGAGGCGACCTGAAGGGTGCTTCAAGGTGGCTAGCCAACACAAGGCGTGGTGGTCGCTCACAACTTTGAAGGGCCTGCCGTAGAGGTAGGGGCGAAATTTCGACGTAGCCCAGATGATGGCGAGGCACTCCTTTTCTGTTGTGGAATAATTTGCTTCTGCTTTGGATAGCGACCGGCTGGCGTAACTAATAACCCTTTCAAGTCCGTCAGCCCTCTGCACAACAACAGTGCCAAGACCTACGCTGCTTGCGTCAGTACGTATTTCTGTCTCGGCGAATTCGTCGAAATGGGCAAGTAACGGAGGCGTCTGGAGGTGATATTTAAGCTCCTGGAAAGCGTATTCCTGTGGCGTTTCCCACTTGAACTCCGCGTCGGCCTTGGTAAGGTTAGTGAGAGGATCGGCGATGTGGGCGAAGTTTTTCACGAACCGCCTATAATAGGCGCACAGGCCCAGAAATCGGCGCACGGCCTTCTTGTCAGTGGGCGGTGGGAAGTCGGTGATGGGGGCTGTTTTCCGTGGATCGGGACGAACTCCAGACTTGCTGATAACGTGCCCCAGAAACAAGAGCTTCTCATACGCAAATCTGCACTTTTCTGGCGTCAGTGTGAGTCCGGATGTCTTGATGGCTTGAAGTACAGCTTCAAGGTGCCGAAGATGCTCGTCGAAACTCGAGGAAAACACGACGACGTCGTCCAAGTACACAAGGCAAGTCTGCCACTTCAATCCTGCTAGTACTGTATCCATAACGCGTTGAAAAGTTGGAGGCGCTGAGCAAAGGCCGAAGGGCATCACCTTAAACTCGAAGAGGCCGTCCGGTGTTATAAACGCCGTCTTCTCTCGGTCTCTTTCGTCGACTTCGATTTGCCAATAGCCAGTCTTAAGGTCCATTGACGAGAAGTACTTGGTGTTATGGAGCCGATCAAGTGCGTCGTCTATTCATGGGAGAGGATACACGTCCTTTCTTGTGATTTTGTTCAGGCGGCGATAATCGACGCAGAAACGTAGGGTCCCATTCTTTTTCTTCACTAACACCACGGGGGATGCCCACGGACTCTTGGACGGCTGGATAATGTCATCTCGCAGCATTTCATCAACTTGTCTCTTCATGGCCTCACGTTCTCGCGTCGAAACCCTGTATGGACTCTGACGGAGTGGTCTGACATTTTCTTCGGTTATGATTCGATGTTTCGTGATTGGGGTCTGCCGAATTTTTGATGACGACAAAAAGCAATCTTTGTATTGCAGGAGCAGGGCCTTGACCTGTTCTTGCTTATCGTTCGGAAGTCTGGGATTGACGTCGAAAGCTATGAGAGGGGCTTGGTTCTTCTGAGCAGGTTCCGCAGAATCGGCGAGGGCGAAAGCACTGGTGGCTTCGACAATTTCTTCGATGTATGCGACGGTTGTTCCTTTGTTCACGTTTGTACTCATTGCTGAAATTCGTGAGCATAACCGTTGCTTTGCCTCCCCGCAGCTCTGCAATTCCTCTTGCGACGCAAATATTTCGGGTGACCAACAGATGCTGACTGCCTTCAACGACGCCTTCCAAGTCAGGTGATTTAGGAGCGCCGACTGAAATAATGACGCTTGAGCGAGGCGGAATTGTGACTTGTTCTTCCAGCACATTCAAGGCATGGTGTCCTGACGGCGTGCGCGGTGGTACTGCTTCTTCTGTGGATAACGTTATCGACCTTGTTTTTAGGTTGATGACAGCATTATGGAGGCATAAGAAGTCCATGCCAAGGATGACATCTCTCGAGCAACGCTGTAGGACTACGAAGTCTGTAGGATAAATACGGCCGTTGATGGTGACTCTCGCTGTGCAGATTCCTGCAGGCGTTACGAGATGACCTACGGCTGTGCGGATTTCAGGGCCTTTCCAAGCTGTCCTAACTTTCTTTAACTTTGCGGCGAACGACCCACTGATGACAGAATAGTCGGCTCCAGTATCGACGAGAGCAGTCACACTGTGGCCGTCGATAAGAACGTCGAGGTCGCTAGTTCGCCGTCTCGCATTACAGTTAGGGCGTGGCGTCGGGTCACGGCTGCGTCGGCTTGTTCCGCTGCTTCCATGTTGCGTCGTCCGGCCACCTTCGGTAAGTGAGCTTTTGCCTTCAGGGATTTGCCTGGTTGGTGTTGTGTTCAAAAAGCTCCGTCGCGGCGGCGTCGTCGTCGAAGGATCTTCGGTAGTTCATCGCACAGCAACCGCACCTCCATCGGTTGCTGCCCTTAGTTTCCCGGATACGGGCTAGGAGACCGGCCCCGCGTTGGGCCAGAGTACTGCCGGAGGTGCGGTGACATGCGGCGGCTGGGCGACGGCGAACGGGAAGGACTTCGTGGTGTCCATTGAGTTCCTGCCAGGTAGTCGGCGATGTCACGTGGCCGATCTCCTGGCTGCGGACGCGGTGCATTGATGGCGAAGCCATGCAGTCACATCTGTCGGTACTGGCAACGGCGGTATGTGTGCCCGGCCTCGCCGCAGTGGTAGCAGAGCGGGCGGTTGTCAGGTGCACGCCAAACGTCCGTTTTCCTCGGTGCACTGCGCTGGCCCACTGGGGAACGGTAGGACGTCGGTGGGGGTGGTGGCGGCGGTGGCGTCTGGTGACGGAAGTGCGACGGGGCGGCGTTTTGGCGTGGACGGGGAGGAGCGTTGTGGCGCACTGCAGCGGCGTAGCTCATAGTTTCTGGCTCGGGCGGCGGTGTTTCGGGAATCCGAAGCGATTGCCGGACTTATTCTCGCACAATGTCGGCGATCGAATCCACTTGAGGCTGCGCTGAAGGCAACAGTTTGCGCAGCTCTTCCCGCACGATCGCTCGGATCGTTTCACGCAGGTCGTCGGAGTCACTGGCTTGAGCAGAAGCGCATTCTGGAGTCAGGCGATGATTATACTGTCTGGTGCGCATGTCCAGCGTTTTTTCTATGGTGGTCGCCTCGGATACAAATTCTTGGACGGTGTTCGGTGGATTCCTCATTAGTCCCACGAAGAGCTCCTGTTTGACCCCTCGCATGAGGAAACGAACTTTCTTTTCCTCGGGCATTTCTGGGTCAGCGTGACGGAATAGGCGGGTCATCTCCTCTGTGAAAATTTTAACCTTTTCATTTGGTAGCTGAACCCGGGTCTCGAGTAGAGCAGCAGCCCTCTCTTTGCGAGCGACGCTCGCGAACGTTTGCAGAAATGCGCCGCAGAAGATATCCCACGTTCGGAGCGTGGACTCCCGATTCTCTAGCCAGGTCCTTGCGGTGTCTTCCAGGTAGAAGTACACACGACGGAGCTTTTCTTCGTTGTCCCAGTGGTTGAGGGCGGCCACACGGTCGTATGTTTCTAGCCAGGTTTCCGGGTCTTCAAACGATGAGCCATGGAACGTTGGTGGTTCCCTGGGTTGATGAATGACGATCGCGGGCTGGGACGCTCCAGTTGTCATTGTCGCTGCAGTCGAGGTCATGGTCTTTGTCTTCCGCGCCTTGTCTTGTAGAAGACCGTACTCCGGTGGCAGACCTTGCTGTCGGCGGCTCGTTCGCTGCTCTTGGTTGGCGTCGGTGTCTTCTCCGCGACGGGGGCTGGGTTCACGGCTTGACGGGGGCGTCCGGTACATGAACGAAGCAGCACCTCCACCAGATGTCACGGGGTCGTGACGTGGCCGAAGACAGGAAACTTCGTGTTGGGATTTAACTGTTTATTTGGGCGAACCTGTGCCCGGTAAAGGGAAAGTCTAATTGCAGCAGCAGTCTTGCACAGATAGCAGTCTCGGACTGATAGCGGCGAACGCAGCGTCAGCCTTCGATCAACAACTGACAAGCGGCGAAGCGCGTCGGCATTTATACCCTTGCCGTCGAATGTTCTAGCGTTATCGCTGATGGTGGCGTAGGTTCCAGAACAGTAACAATCTGTACCGTTCGCACAATGGGCGTGATCTTATCGAAATGATCCACTACTGTCCGGAACCTTCTCGAAACCTGCAGGCGCGGTTTGCGCCGAGAATCGTGTGGTGTTTCGGAACGATAACAAAACTTGGGAAATGGAACGTGGCAATATTCCAACGCCTGATTTTTCATGTGATTGAGATGCGTCCGTTGCTATAATGGTTTTTGTTGGCAGAGTACTTAAATGGTCCTGCAATAAACCATTTAAAATGCCTGTAGGTAACAGCTTTGCGTGAGTTGGGAAGATATCATGGTAAACAATTTCCAGAGAATTTTGTTGCTCAGTTAAAGAAATCAGATCACGAACGTGTACGTTTAGGGGCTCAAGTAACGATTGAACAAATACCATTTGTGGTTTGGTAAATCTGGGCCAATGCACGGAGAAGAATAGGTCAGGATTGGAAATAAAAATAATTTTTTCAGGGTTAAACGGTGCTTCATATAGTCGTAAAAAGGTCTGCACAGTAAGAATGTTAAAGCGACATAATAAGGTTGGTATTCGTGCTTCAAGGTATAACACTGCATTTGCAGTATACTTTGGAAGTCCTAAGCAGAGCCGTAAAGCCTCTCTTTCCAACAGAACGAGCTGCCGAAGTTTGTAGGCTGGCGCACCAGAAAAAAGACTCCAACACAGGTCGGACATACATTTTATATATAATCAAAAGTGCCTTTCTTCTCATACCTGATCTACAATTGCTCAACCTCCGCAATACGCCCATCGCGCGTACTGCTTTTGTCGCGATGTATTCAATGTGAGGGCGCCAATTTAGATGTTCATTATACATAACTCCAAAATATTTCAATAATTGTACTTGTGGGATATCTTAAAGCTTGTAATTAATAGATATGTGCACGGGATCTTTGATTGGAAAAACGAGAATAGCACATTTACCGGTATTCAGGTTCAACATCAATCCATCGAACCAATGTTCTATTTTATTAAGATATGTTCGCAAGATAGTGTAAAGACAGTGGAAGTCATCTGCCATAGCAAAGAAAGCAATGTCATCGGCATAAACATAGGTTTTCACATTGGATGAACGGGGATGGTACTAAGCAATATGTTGAATAAAACCGGGGAAAGTACTGACCCCTGAGGTACACCTCGGGTTTGCTTGTGCTTACAGGAAGAGAAACCGCCTTGATAACAATAGAATTCTCTTCTACTGAAAAATTCCGTCACCCATGCTACTATATTAGGTGGAAGTCCATGACTCCATAACTGATTAGTCAAGATAGAATACTCTACACTATCATATGCTTTACATATGTCTAACGTTACTAAAGCCGCAAAGTGCTTTTTGTGACAGGCAATATGAATACGACTTTCCAGATCTACATGTGTATGCCATATGGAATATCAAGATCTAAAGCCAATTTGGGAAGAACTCAACAGTTGTTTCTCGTTAATAAACCTAATTACACGACCATGAAGTACACTTTAAATAAGTTTTACTACATTAGATGTTAAGGCTATTGGTCGTATGTTGTCTAAATTATAGCCTGCCCCCTGTTTCTTAAGCAATGGTATAATTTTCGCAATCTTCCATTCAGAAGGGATCCATGCTCTTCTAAGGGAATAATTGACGAGACTTAACAGATCATTCGGATATTCGCTGTGAAGTATTTTTAGCATTGTATTTGTTATTCCATCGGGGCCTGGTGCTGCATTTGGCAATCTTTCCGTAGCCTGATTTAATTCGGAAGTCGATATTTCTGTGTAGTCATAGATGGTTGTTAAGTTAGCTGAATTAGGAAGATGCGTTGAGAACCTGTTTTCTAATTCTTTTGCCAACTGATTCAGTGATTCCTGTAGTTCCTGTGAGGTGTAAACTACTGAGTCAACGTTTCCTGGTATATGGGTCTTCTTCCTACCACGAAGGAAGTTGAATAAAGCACGTTTGTTATTTGATTTAGACAGGTACTCGAAATGTTCTTGGTCATATTGCTCTTTCGCTCGCGATACAGTGCGTTTAAATGTTGCCGCAATGAACTGATAATCCTTCCAATTTTTTGGACTCTGATTACATATAAGTCTTTTCTATGCAGCTTTTCTTCTTCTATAATCTCGTGTGCACTCATCATTCCACCATCTACTAGGTTGGGCACTTTTGGATGACGACGAAGCGATTACAAATTCTGAAGTGTTCTTGGAGATTTTTAAAGCAGAACAGAGATTTCTGCCGAGGTCTTCATTTTGACCACTGGACACTGCCCTAATGTTGGAACGCAAGCAGTCTTTAAATTTTTGTAATTGATCAATGTTTTCTCTGTCCTTTCAATAGATTTCACAGCACATGAGATTTCAAAGTATACAGGAAGATGGTCACTGTTTGAAGAGAAATCAATTGTTTTCCAAGACTTTATTGAAACACTTGGGCTGCAAAACGTGAGATCTAATACCAATCGTGTCCGTCCGCGAATAAATGTAGGCTGTCTATCATTTAGGCAGGTAAGATTTTTATTAATCATCCAATCCCACAGAAGAGTACCAGAAGGGTCTGTTCGAAATCCCCATGAAACATGATGTGAGTTGAAATCACCAGTCAGAAGAAAATCACTTTGGAATTAGCTAAGGCAGTATCTAATTGTTGAGTATTATGCAAACCCGTTGGAAAATATGCGTTTATAAGTGAAAAAGGGTGGTGACCTGGCAGACAGAGGTCCATTGCCAAAATTTCACAGTCTGTGGACATAAGCTGAAAAGCTATGCTCGCTGTGCGGCAAAATTCATTCGAGACTAGTATAATTAGACCACCTCCTAGTGATGGACGGTCTAATTTTCTTAACAGGGTAATTTTCTTAACATCAATTCCTAATGATGGACGGTCTAATAATTCTTAACAGGGTTAAGCCAGGTTTCTTGTAATAAGATTATATCCGGATATAACTGAATAATTAAGCAAAGTAAGTCAGTAGAAGCAGAAATCAAAGACCTACAATTCCACTGTAGTACTTTCAAGGTATCTATGTTGACGAGCGAAACACTTCAGCAACGGCAGCTTCTAAAATACTCTCCTTAATAAGTGCACTGGCATTTTCGCTGCCCTTTTTGGGTTTTGTGTTTGGGCAAGGAGATTTTAATGGAGATCCAGTGCGCTTCTGACGCCTGAAATCTTGGCATACGTCCATTTCATTCTGATCCTCCACGTGGGTCGACGTAAAAGGTACGGACAAAATTGGGGTTTTCTCCTCTCGGGATTGTCGCTGTGGGGCTAAATTCGGTATAACTTCCACTGCACAAGGTGCCGACTTGGCCATTGGTACTGCTATTGCAGAAGCCAGCTGTGTCATCTGTGAGCAAAACACTTGCAAGATGCACTCACTCACGCTCGTAACTATGTGTTCCAGCGCTTTCGACATCGCCTTTTCTACTGCAGCCTCAATAAGATTAAGAATCTTCATCTCACTTAGTTGTTGGTGCCTCGACGCGACTCCGGCATATCCAAAGGTTCTATCCGTCACAACGGTTATTGCTTCTCGCCGCGAGCGACGACGTCTGTTTATGATTTCTAGAAGTTGCGTTTCATTAGACCTTGCGGTGCAGTTCAGATAATCGGCCGCGTGATTTCCTGCACAGAGGCAGCACTTTTCGGTTTCGGCGTTGCACTCCTTCGATGGGTGGGTATCGCCACAGATGCGGCAACGTGAATTTGATTTACAGCCCCCCTGCACTGTGACCAAAACGCCAACAGTTTTGACATTGGAGAGGACGAGAAGCAAGACGTTCGACTCTGAAAATGAGCGGCCATATTTTCAACTCGGATGGACAGGAAGTGCCGGCAAAGGTGGCAATAACCGACTCAGTGGGGACTTTCTCACCGTTAACTAATCGGTTGCATCGGTACACAGCTATGACCCCAGCATCAGACAGCTTTTCCAGAGTCTCAGTGGGCGTTAATGTAGAGTCGACTCCTCGTACAATTCCCTTAGTGCACGCTAAATGAGGCCGGATAAATGCACTTACCGGGACCGAAGCAAATGTCTTGCATTTTAGGATGTCAGAAACGCACGAAGGATCTGACGATCTGCATACCAAACCACCTCTTCCGAACTGACGAACATCGCTTATCAGCTGAAAGTGCGGCGTCATGGCCTGCGACTCCACCTGGATCGCCTTCGGGTTGTTGAGCCTAATAAATCCACCACTCGAGGGCCCCAGCGCAACAGGGATGCTTCTAACACCACTGCGGAAAAAATATTCCAATGGCGATTCATCATTAGGCAAGGAGGCTGACCAAGGGCTGTGCCCTTGGCCAGGAGATGAATTAGACATTAGCACTAATTCGATTGCTTAAAGAAGTAATATGCAACGTCAGCTAGTTTCAACAGGTCAAATTCACCCAAAACTCAGCCAAACCACCGTCCGAAAGAGTCCGAAGGGACGAGCCCGGTTCAGAACGAGCCGGTCAAAACCACGACACAGGACGACAAAAAAGCGTTCCCCTGCGCTGGCGTTCGTTCAACATTTTCCCTCTTCTTCTTCTTTCTCTTCTTCTAGCAAAATGGCACGCGCGATTTTTCACATGTGAATAATGACCTTCGCTGGAGTGACACGACCAGTTATGATGACTGGGTATAAGAAAACACTACTACACTTGTTGCACAAGAGCAGTTTTATGACTGACAGGTGTTTCAATATAAATACGAAGTACCTTCTTTAAGAGTAAGTTTATACCTGAATAAAAAAGAGACCTCAGAAATAAAAAGAAGTGCAACCGAACACGGCATCAAGGTGGTTAAGCAGTGAAGCTGGCAGATGTCGCCCACATACCTATATCATTGGGTAGGAACTGGACAGTTGACTAAAGTAGGTGACAAAGAATGTTTGGTTGTCTGTCTGAACATTTTAGAGGGCGTTTGACACCAGTTTGTTGTCTTCTTAATTATTAGTTGAGAAGTGGTAAGTAGGGGGACTTGCCCACTTTATGAGGTACGCACGTTTCTGCCTGTCGACCGGGTTTTCATTATTGCCTGCGGACAGTAGAGCAATGAGGGAGTCGTGGTGTAAACCTTTTTTAGGGGTGAAGCTCCTTCTGGTGTCACCCATTCGTATCCTGTTATTGTTTATAGCCACCGGTGGCATATACCCGAGATAGTGCGTATGTGTCACAGGGGATAGACTTTTAGGGGCGATGCTCCTTAAGCTGTGGGTCGTGCGTCCTCGATATATGTAGTAGGTAGCCACCTCTAGTTTAGTTCTTGGAATATCGAAGCTTCTTAAGCCATGGGTCGTTCTTCCTCGATGTATGTAGTAGGTAGCCACCTCTCATTTTGTTCTTGGAATGTGCGCTAGATGACTGTGCTTGTATATAATCAATATATGATGAAAATATGCGAAATGTTGGTACTTGGAGTGTTCACTTGATGAATGGACGTACAGATAGACAGACGGACAGATGCACGGACGGACTAATCGACCCACGGTAGGACGGACGGGCGCTTCGCCTCACTCATCATCATTCAGTCCGTGGATATGCTGTGATTTTATTGGTATTGAAGGGTTCAAATAATGAGGTGTAAACTGTCAATTCCAGCACGAAATTATTTTATGCCGGAGTTCACTGAGACGTACTTCAATGACGCCTAGTACTGCGGGCTCCTACTGTCGTGTGAAAGGCCCATGAGGGTTCGCTTCGTGCTTTAGGTGGATCTTGCTAGTCTCAGCAGCTAGGTGAATTCGCGACCTTTAAATGTTTAAGAGAATTCTTGACATGGACCAGCTTACAACTGACACCTTTTTACATTTGCAGGGAAGCGAAAGCAGCGCCAAGGCGACTTCGCTTGTTCCAGCGGCTGCGTTGCCCCGTGTTTTTTCCATCCTTTTTGTTGTTCCTGTTGTTGCATCCACGTTTGTTGCCTGCGTTTCTTGCATTTAGCGGCTGCGTTGCGTAATTTTGTTGTGTTTGCATGAAGGGCTAGCTGCTAAGCTTACTACACTTAATATTGAAATCTATTGCTGCCGCGCGCATTTATGCTCACATGCAGTGAAAACATTACCAATTTGTTTAACGTGTGGACGCTTCCATAACCAATGATGATGATATGTGGGGTGTAACGTCCCGAAGCCACCATATGATTATGAGAGACGCCGTAGTGGAGTGGGTTCTTTACCGTGCGCCCGAATCTGAGCACACTGGCCTACACAATTTTCACTCAGATTGGAAATGCAGCCGCCACATCCGGGATTCAAACCCGCGACATGCGGGTGAGCAGCTGAGTACCTTAGTCACTAGACCACCACGGTCCTGCCATAACGAAGTGGGCTTTTAAATGCAAAGCATTCCTTAGCGAACTTCTGTGATTTTGACCGTATCTATCTATCTATCTATCTATCTATCTATCTATCTATCTATCTATCTATCTATCTATCTATCTATCTATCTATCTATCTATCTATCTATCTATCTATCTATCTATCTATCTATCTATCTATCTATCTATCTATCTATCTATCTATCTATCTATCTATCTAGCCGCCTACGACTATTAGCTCTCCTGGCCGTTTCAACAATGGTATAAGTACCAAACTTGGTATGGTATAACAAGATTGTATGAAGAACATATTCGATTAGCCATAACAAGAAAATTATGACATGGATGTAATGAATGTCATGATTTTCATTTTATGGTGCTGCACCTCTTGGGGTGGTTTCGTTCACGTGGCATGCTGCAAAACTGGTATGGTATGTCATGAGTGCATGGCGAACACAAGCGACAGACCCTAACATGATGATCATGACATGCGTGTCATATAACAACATGACTACATGCCAAGCTCATGATGTTCTCGTGGCTGTTTGGCTAGCTTCATTTACACTAAATTTGGTATTACGGTACGTGAATGGATGACGAATGTGTGTGACTGGTGCAAGCATGATACTATTTAATGGCGGGTCATGTAACAACATGGCTACATGCCATGCTAATGATGGTCCGGCGGCCGTTTCGATAGCTCACTTATATCAAATTTTGTATGACGAGAGGTGAATGGACCACGTATGTATGATACTGGTGCAAACATGATCAACATGAGTTGCGTGTCATGTAACGACATGACTACATGCTGCACTCATGATGCGCTCGCGGCCGTTTCGCTAGCTTCACATGTACCAAACAAGGTATTAGGCGACGCGAACAGACGACATAGGTACGTGCCACATGCAGACGTGATAATCATGAGATGCGTGTCAAGTAAAAACATGACTACATGCCACACTCGTCATGCGCTCGCGGCCGTTTCGATACCTTCACACACGCCGAATTTGCTATTGCGTGACGTCAATGGAAGCTCTCTGGCGTTCGTGTTTGGACGGCCGTAACCCGGACCTCGAACGTCTGCGTGCGAGTCTAAGACGCAATGAAAGTCCCCATAAGAGTACCACATGTCGTGAATTTAAAAGCAAAGAACCTAGAAAGCGAAATAAAAATTGGCAGATCCCACGTACAGTGCAAATCGATGATATGCGAAGCACAAATGAAAAAGATTGATATGTCACTTTAAAATCAGCCCATCGTTACGAGGTGGAGATAAATGATGCCGTCTATAACTTACGTGTCACGATTATTATGGTCGAATGTGTTGTTTACCTTCGTCATCTGTTCACGTCACGTGATACCAAATTTAGTATATGTGGAGGTAGGCAAACGCCCGCGAGCACGCCATGAGCATGGAATGTTGCCATGTTCTTACATGACACGCGTGTCAGGATTATCATGTTTGCACTAATCATATATTTCGTCACCCATTAACGTCACGTAATCCCAAACTTTGTATATTTGGAGCTTCCAAATGGCTGCTAGCGCAACATGAAGGGCCCAATATACTTCAATGTAGCGTTGACGCGCGCGCACGCTGGGAACATCGACGCTACGTTAGCAAAACGCGAGCACTCTAGTCTGACGCCAGGCGCGACCAGCGTGACCAGCGTCCATCAGCGCGGCCTGAAAGAAACCGGCGTAAAATGTGACATGCTGTATTTTGTGCTGATGCGTTACATAAACAACACTGCGTCTCCCTCTTTACGTGACGGAGGGCCGGACGCCGGACGCGCTGAAACGCGCATGCGTGAAAGCAACGCAACGCGGCGCACGCCTGCGAGTATATGGCAGGACCGGTGCCTGGCGTGGCAGCGTCGGAGTGACACAACAAAATGAACACCGGCGAGCACACACACCTCGTCACGTCGAAATGTATTGGCTCCTTGACTGTGGCATGTAGTAATGGTCTCACATGACACGGATCTTATGATTATCATGATTGCACCAGTCACATACCTGTGTTTCCTATTGACGTCAAGTAATACCAAGTTTGACATATGTGTAGAAAGCGAAACGGCTGTGAGCGCATCATGAGTGTGGCATGAAGTCATCTTGTTACATGACACGCATGTCTTCATTAACATGTTTGGGTGTGTCGTTTACCTATGCTGTCTATTCGCGTCACGTAATACCGAGTTTGGTACTTGTGAATCTAGCGAAACGGCCTCGAGCGCATCATGAGCGTAGCATGTAGTCATGCTGTTACATGACAGGCATCTTAGTTTATCAGGCTTGGACCAGTATCAAACCTTCGTCATCCATTCACGTCCCGTACTACCAAATTTGGTATAAGTGAATCTGGCGAAACAGCCGCCAGCGCATCATGAGCGTTGCATGTAGGCATGTTCTTACATGACACGCATGTCATGATTTTTATGTTAGGGTCTGTCTCTTGTATTCGCCAATCAATCATGTCATACCATACCAGTTTTGCAGGATGCCATGTGAACGAAGCCGCCGCAAGAGCTGCAGGACCACGAAATGTAAATCATGATATTCATGACATACATACCATGATTTTCATGTTATGACTAGTGAAATTTGTTCTTCATACAGTCATGTTATGCCATACCCAGTTTGGTCATGATACCATTATCAAAACGGCCAGGAGAGCTAAATGTCGTAGGCGGCTAGATAGATAGATAGATAGATAGATAGATAGATAGATAGATAGATAGATAGATAGATAGATAGATAAATAGATAGATAGATAGACAGATAGACAGATAGATAGATAGATAGATAGATAGATAGATAGATAGATAGATAGATAGATAGATAGATAGATAGATAGATACGCTCAAAGTCGCTTGAGTTCGCTAAGAAAAGCTTCGCATCTAAAATTCCGTCGCTCATTGCCCGAACCGTCGCTCATCGCCCGGAAGTGCTGGGCTCAAGCAGCCAATAGAAAAAAAACCCGAAAAGGTTATACATCAGTGACGTACTGCCGGTTGTTTTCACGTGCTTTTCAGCGTTCTCTCACAACTACCACAACAAAATGGCCAACGGCGATGAGCGCAACGCGTACAATGAGCGCCTCATTGATGTGATCGAACGAATACGTCCACTATGGGATCTATGCGACCAAAATTACAAGTCCCGCGCCATCCCTGACGTGGCTTGCCGGCATGTTGCAACAGTGATGGGGTCCACTGGTGAGTTGTGTTTTGCAATCTGCGTACAAGCGACGTTAGCGCCAAAACTGCTGCATGGCCATTGTGTGCTGGCATGGTGTACAACTTTCCTCGATTTTATGCGCAGTTGCTGAAGCGAAGGCGAGATGGAAGAACCTTCGAGACACTGTTAGGCATGTCCTTAAGGAGCGGACACGTGCACTGAAGAGCGGGGCGCCTGCCGACGATGAGTTAGACGAGTCCACTAAATGGCATTTTTTAGTAGGCTCCTGTTTCTAAAAGAGACAGTGGAAGGGAGGCCGTAAGTTTGTAATCGACCTTTTTTACGCCAAACGCTCATGCAGATTAGTTTACTCTAAACAAAGGCGTGAATGAAGATAAATACAATATTTAGAGAAGTCGCAGCTCAAAAGCTGGTGTTGCATGTTGAAAATTGTGCTGAGAGGCATACTATGTATTAGAGAGAGAGAGAGAGAAATAACTTTATTGGGTTGAAAAAGAAGGGGTTTAGGAGCTAGATGGGTGGGGCCCCATGTCCAAGGCTCCACTGGCTTGCGCCGCCTGCCGGACGTGGTCCAGGAGTGCTAGTTGCACCTCCGGGTCCGAGATAGCGAGGAGTGCCTCCCATTGCTCCAAGAGTTTTCCATTCTATACATACGCTGTAAGCAATCGAGTTCATTTGGCCGTTTAGCACAACTCCACGAGATATGGTAAAGGGTCGGTGGTGAGTCGCGAAACCACGGACAATCATGGCCATATAAAGTTGGATTATTTTGTGTAGTCGTAATAAATTTGGATAAACTTTCGTTTGAGTTTTACGGACGCCTATGGCGTCTTCCCCTTTAAGAGATTTGTGGGGGGCGGCATATTTCTGCCGCGTGCATCGCTGGTGAGCAAGAACCTCTCGCGGAACCATCTGAGCCGGGTTGTTTTCCTCTTCCTCGTGAAAGCCGTCGTGCGTAGTGCTGGAAAATGGTGACATCGAGAAAGGCTGCTGGTCGCTCGGTTAGTGAGCACTCGAACTAGAGCGTCCACCCTCTCGTTACCCTCTAGGCCTGCCTGTTACGGGCACCAGACCAACCTATAAGTGTTGCTCAGTTCGCCACCTAAAAATTTGCAAATGTTTAATGGGAGGCGGCCTTTCGTGAATAGCCGGCATGCCTTTTGCGAGTGTGAGAGTATGGTGATGTACGTCTGGCTGTCGTTGCGCTCTCGACTTCTAATCGCCAATGCGATGGTGAAACACTCGGCCTTCGTGATCGATGTAGTGTACAGTGATGCGATGGACGCCATGCTTCTCGTGTCGCTGCTTACCATTGTGATGACGCAGCGCTTCCAGTTATACCTGGAAGCGTCAACGTGCAGCACGTTCTCACTGTCTCTGACTAATTTTCTTATCCATTTTACACGCTCCTCTCGCCTTTCGTGATGCCACTCCTTGGTGATGTTCCTGGGGATCGGGGCGATGGAAATATGCCGTCGGACTGGGTCTGGTACGTCTACCAGCTCCTCGTCCAAGTTTTGGGGTTGTGGTGGTATACCCGCCCTCATCAGTATCTTTCTTCCCAACTTCGTCTGGCTGAGGCGGTTGCGCTGAGAGATTAATATTGCTGCTTTCAGTTCAGCGTACGTGTTATGCAGGCTGATCTCGAGAAGCTTGTGTGTCGGAGTGCTTATCGGTAAGCCTAATGCTGCCTTGTAAGCCCCTCTGATGGTAGAATCTACTTGCTCTTCCTCGCTCTTGTTCAGCGTGTGGAAAGGCAAGCTGTATGTCAATTTGCTCATTACGAGCGCCTGCACTAATCGGACAGTATCACTTTCTTTCATGCCTATTTTGTGGAAGGTGATCCTCTGAATCGTTCTAGCCACTTGTTTAGTTGCTGATTTAAGAAGACCGATAGTGTGATTTTCCCTACCGTTGCTTTGAACCCAGAAACCCAGGATCCGGGTGACGGTGACTTCTTTAATTTTCTGCTTTTCGATTTCAATTTCTATTCTTCCGTTACTTTTGTAGCGTTTGCTGTGTATTCTGATCACCTCCGATTTTTCGGGTGCGCAGCTGAGACCATTGGTTCTGGCAAAGTTTTCGACAGCCAGTGCCGCCTCTTGCAGAGTCTGCTCTTTGCTGGCCAGGGACCCCCGTGTGGCCAACAGAGTAATGTCGTCCGCGTAGAGGGTATAACCTAGCTGTGGTACACAATCCAAGGCCCGAGCGAGTCGACGCATGGCGATATTAAACAACAGAGGAGATAATATGGCTCCTTGAGGCGTTCTCTTGTTCGGCATTCGGAATGGCTCAGACCTAACGCTTGAGATACCAATTGTCGCCTCCCGATCGGTGAGAAAATCTTTTATATAGTTATACATCTTTTCCCCGCAACCAATTATATTTAGCTCTGAGAGTATAGCTTCATGAGAGATATTGTCAAAAGCTCCCTTTAAGTCTAGAGCAAGCAGCAAATGCTCTCCGCCTTTGGGAACATCCTTGAGTACCTCTTCTTGTATCAGGTAGGAAGCGTCCTGTGTTGAGAGACCACTGCGGAAGCCCAGTATGGTGGCCGGAAACAGCCCCTGTCCTCTATGAAATTCTGAAGTCTGGTCTGAACGACCCGTACGAAAAGCTTCCACATACATGACGTAAGTGATATAGGTCTGAGCGCCTGCAGGGAGGGCTTTTTTCCGGGTTTCGGAATGGTTATAATTTTGGCGGTTTTCCATTCTGCAGGGACCTTTCCTTTGAGCCAATAGTGTTCATTGAATTGTTTTGTCATGCCTTCGATGGCTTTGTCGCTAAGGTTTCTTATCATAGCATTCGTAATTTGGTCTTCTCCAGGGGCTGTGTTCCTCTTGGCAGCCTGAGCTGCCGCAAAGACCTCCTTTGTTATCGGCTCGTCTAGTTTCTCATTTCTAGCTCCACTGTAACTCATGTGATTAGCCGAGTTACTTGGTGGACTATCGCCAATATATCTCTCCTTGAGGGCTTTTACGAGATCGTCGTCCGTGCCCGGAAATGTTTCTGTGATGTTCTGCAGTGTTCTGCTTGTCGTGGATTTGGACTTGTCTGGATCAAGAATATTTCTTAGGATGGACCAAGTTTTAGCGGTGCTCAGTGTGTTCTGAAGCGAACTGCAGAACTTGACCCATCCCTCGGTAGCCAATTTGCTGGCATAGTTGTTTGCTTCCTCTGCAAGAGCAGCGATCCTACGCAGTAGTGTCCTATTCAGGCGTTGACGTTTCCAACGCTTTAGTAGGCTGCGCCTGCTCTCCCATAGGTGTAGCAGACGGCTGTCTACTGCTGGCGTCTCTATGGTTCTGGCTATTTTCTTCGTAGTGATGGCGTGTACCGAATTTATGTACTCCGACCATGCCTCTATTGAGTTCGGTACAGATTCGGCTGGAGGATCTCGTTTCCTAAACTCAGTCCAATCTGTGATTGCCGCGTCGCCTATCAATCTACGCATTTTGGGTGTCGATATGGAGACGCTTATAATGTAATGGTCGCTTCCTAGATTTTTCTCCAGGTTTGTCCAGGATGCGTCTTTGAGGTTGAAGGTGAAAGTGAGGTCCGGGAACTTGTCTCTACATACGCTGTTGCCCACTCTGGTGGGCGCAATTGGGAGAGTTATTAAACTCAGGCCCAGCCTAGACGCAGCATGTTCAAGACACGTTCTTTTCGGCGAGTCTTTTGGGTAACCCCATGTGGTGCTGGGTGCGTTAAAATCACCTAATACCAATAGGCGGTCCTTGTTGCCTGCGATTTTAACCGTCTCAGCAAGGAGCTCATTGAAGTCTGCGCCTTTGTCTTTTGAAGGACTGTATAGGTTCACTATTATAGTCTTTGCTTTGCCTCTCTTTTGGGGAAATAAACTTATACTTTGGTGATTGATCTGTAGCGTTCCTATGTACTCATCTGTTGCCGCAATCATCTTGCTTACCAGCGTCGCCACGTGGGGATAATTTAGGTTCTGAAAAATATAATTACCCTGAAGCTTCACTATTCTGGCACCAATTTCTTGCAAGCATATAACGTCGGGTTTAATTGGTGCAACATTGATATAACTCTGGAGTGCGGCGGCGCGTTTGTGAAAAGTGCGGCAATTCCACTGCCACATCTCTAATTGCTCCACACTTCCCTGGTTATTTTTGGCCATGATGCATGGGTGCTTCCGCATCGTCGCGATTCCCCTTAGATTGTTTGCCATTTCTAGCGGAGGTCGAGCGAGAGCGCTTGTTTATCGCCCTGTGCAAGCTGCAAACAGCGGCATTCACGTACTGCCTTTGAGTTTTTAATTCTTCGCAGACGAAAGATTTTATCTCATTCATGAAATCGACTAGCAGTTTATTAATGTTAGCTATACCTTCCCTGTTTTTGTTTAACTGTGCCTGTATTTGCTGCGTTATTTCGTCGTAGTTTTTTACTGCCGTGCTTGGGGTAGGGGTGGTTGTACCTGCGTACACCATCCCTTACTCAACTTCAGCCGACGCCGCACTGCCCCCCGAAAGGGTGGGTTTTATTGACTGTTGATATGTCGTTTTGTGACTACATCCTCCAGCTATTCCTGTCGGTGGTCGTAGTTTAGCCTCTAGCCGTCTCTTTAATGAAGATATTGCCGCCTGTAAGTTATTTCGCTTTTCGGCCATTTGTTTTTTTAGCTGTTTGACCTCTTCAGTCAATCTCTTATTTTCTTCCAATATTTTTTTGTATTGTTTACTTTCTGTTACAGGAGCATTGGAAGACACTGACCCCGCAAAGCTCACCTGATTTATGTTTGTCCGGCCGGCGGCTAGGGCGTCTTGTGATTCCTCGCAGGAACCCATCTCGGCCGGAGGTCCGCGATGCTTTCGTTGGTTCTTTAAACTGGGTTTCCCAGGGGCCGGTGGTGCCGTGTTAGTGTGATGTATGTCCCTCCTTGAACGAGATCTCGATCGCGACCTTGACTGGAATCTTGATCGGGATCGTGAACGTGACCTTGACTGGCACTGTTCTATCCGGTCCGAGCTGAACCATCGAGACATGTTCATTCTTAGTGGAGGGAATTCTTCTGACGACTTGGCATCGCTGGTATATTCAGGTTGGCTAACCCAGTCTTTTGGCTGATCTGTCCTCAATTTCTTGGGAGGAGCGACGTTCTTAAGTTTTTTCTTGTACAGACTATCTCCTGTGGGGTGTTCACCGTCACAGATGACACACTTGGGGATGCAGTCGTGTCCTTGCATTGGTTCCCTTGCACCGCACTTGAGGCTTCATTGAGATTTGGAGTTGGACAGACGTCCGTATGATGTCCGGTTTGGAGGCATATCTTGCACACCTGTACTGTTGGCTTGTATGGGTAGCATAAATAACTCGGCACCTACTATGTATACGCTCCTCGGTTGCACATTGTCCGTGAATGTGATAATCGCCGTTTTAGACACCCCCAACATTCTTGCTCTCTCAATGTTCACCCAAGTCCGAACACGTAGGTTCTCCATTAGTTCATCTTGCGAAGTCCCGGCCGGTATTCCATGTACGATTCCCCGCAAGCCGCCTTCGGGGTCGGCCACGTATGCATTGAAAGCGTGGATTTGTCCCCTATTTGTCCCCTAATCTTTTAGTTGACTGATACCTCACAGCCTACTCGCCACCTCCATGCTTGGCGTAGATAGGATTACAATGTTCGATCCTGGGTGAACCCGCAACAGAAAATCATTGCCATTGAAACTTCGTTGGCAGGCATCTATCACAGCCCTGGAGAGTTCCAGTCCCAATATGTTTTTAACCCAAAGACCCTTATGCGGCCTCAGAATAATCTTGATGTCCTCTTTCGGTAGCGGAGGTGAGCGGCGTCGCTTTCTCCGTCTGAAACCCTGCGTGGCTTCATGTTTTTGTTTTTCGGCGGGCGGATCGCTTTCAAATTTCTCGTTCGCTTTCACAGCCTTCTCCATCTGGGATCGCTGCTTTTTTAACTGCTTTTTCTTTTGCCTGCGTGATAAAACGGTATGCCAGGCATCCTAAGTACATCCATGGCGTTCCGAACAAGCCGCGTCGCCAGTCTCGTTTCCGAGAATCGCGTCAACAGACGCTGGTTCGTCATCCTTTGCCTGCCGAGACGAGACGCCACCTGCGTCCGTGTCAGCGGTGAGTGATTCCGGTGCTCGAGAAGGGCCGGGATAAGCTTCGTCAACTTCCATATGGCGAGAAAAGGCGATCAGCCCCGGCCAGCCATGCTTGGCAGAACAAAGGAAAAGTGACCGCCGCTCCTGCCAAGTTAGTCGGAGCGCTTAGGCTGACAGAGCTTTCCCGCCGGCATTTCGTCGTGTCACAAAACAGGTCAAAAAGTGAGGTAAACATCGCTCACCTTCGATCTCTGTCCCGTGGCAGCAAAGCAAGTGTCCAAAGTTCACTATCTGCCAGTCCATGCTCCCACAAACACGCGACACCGTCGTGTTCCGCACGTCGAAGTACCTTCCGGGACGCGCGACGCCGGCTGTGGTCGTTAAGGTGAGCGTCTCAACAAGGTCATCCAATCTGCCTGCGATGGTTTCTTCTCGTAAAGTTGATCCTGGCCCAAGCTTTGGGTATCCGTGGAATCAGGAGAACTTCACAAATCAGACTATAAGATTGTTAGATGAGTTTGCGCGAAATTGCTCTTAGAAAACCTTCGGGAAAGCGGAGCGCAGTGTGAACATGGATGGATGGATGGATGGATGCTATGAGCGTCCCCTTTATAACGGGATGGTGACAAGTATGCCACCAGGCTCGACAAAAAAAAAACTTTTTTTTTATGTTGGCCTAATGCCTCTACTTCGATAAATTCTATCTTAATGGAAAAAAGGTAAATTTTCAGCTTAAGTTCTCTGACATTTACGGCACACTGTCCATATTTTATTTTTCCAATATTTATTTTTTGTCCTTTCTCTCTAATTTTCTGCCACCAATACTCTAACCGTCTCTTACTTATTTCAATCGCGGGTGTGTTCAGCTTTCCGTTGTTGTCCCTAAAACCCAAGGCTTCCTGTAGGCTCGTGCCCAAACGTACACCTGGGTGGATATCTCCACATTCAATCAGAACATGCTCCGCCGTTTCCTTATCTTTCCCGCAGCATGTGCATTGTTCTTCTTCTTTACTGAATCTTGCTTTATAACTACGCGTTCTAAGGCAACCCGATCTCGCTTCAAACAGTAAAGCGCTTCCCCTTGAATTATCGTAAAATGCCTCCCTCCTTATTTCATTTTTGCACTTTCGGTAGTTACTCAAAGCCGGTTTTTTCTCCATAGCTGCCATCCAGTAAATCCTCTCCGCCTCCCTGACTTTTCCCTTAACGCTCTTTGTTGACATATGGCTCACAATACCAGCCGTATATTTACTAGTGAGTCTTCTAGTTCTTTTTCTCCACTGTGTGTCCACGCTCTTCCTATACAAATAACGGAACACCTTCTCTGCCCATCTACTCTCCTTCATATTTCTTAGCCTTTCTTCGAACCTTATTTTGCTCTGCGCTTCCCTCGCCTCAAAACCTGCCCACCCCATATCGCCCTTTACAGCCTCGTTTGTCGTCTTCCCGTGAGCACCCAACGCGAGGCGTCCCACAGTCCTTTGATTTACATCCATTCCCGATTGCACCTCTGCCCTCATGCACACCACTGAGTTCCCAAAAGTAAGCCCTGGAACCATTACACCCTTCCACAGACCTCGAAGCACCTCATACCTATTGTATCCCCACAACGCTCTGTGCTCCATTATTGCCGCATTCCTCTTTCCTTTTGCTGCCGAGGCTTTTTCCTGTACCTCCATGTATCTATCACTCTCATTTACCCATACTCCAAGGTACTTGTATTCACTTACCCTCGGTATTTCTTGGCCTTGTATGGACACCGTCTGATCACAGGGATCATTGAATACCATCAAACCAAACTTCGTTACACTGAATCCTAGTCCAAGAGCTTCACCTTCCCTTCCGCATATATTCGCCAGCTGCTCTATATCATCTCGACTGTCCGCAAATAAGACGATATCGTCCGCATAAAATAAACCTGGAAGCTTCTGCTCAATCATCATGCCGCCCTGTTTGTGTGACAGATTAAAACCAATGTTGCTACCTTCTAGCGCTTTTTCCATACTCACCATGTACAGCATGAATAACAGTGGGGACAAAGGACATCCCTGTCTCAGACCCCTGCTAACCTCAACGTTCTCTTTGCTACGCATTCCTTCCCACTCTATGCAAACTGTATTTTCTTTGTATATCTCCCTCAAAAGCTGTATACAGTCGTCGCCCATGCCCATTCCTTTCAATATATCCCACAGAATTTCCTTATTAACGTTGTCATATGCCCCAGTGATGTCTAGAAAAGCCACGTACAAGGGCCTATTCTCTATTTTAGATATTTCTATACACTGAGTGAGAACAAACAGGTTATCGTCTAACCGCCTGTCGACTCGAAATCCGTTCTGAAGTTCTCCCAAAATATCGTTATGTTCGGCCCATGTTTCTATTTTCATTTTTACTGCTTGCATCGCCAACCTGTATAGTACCGATGTAATGGTTAGTGGTCTATACGAGCGAATCTTGTCCTTTTCTCCCTTGCCTTTATAGATTAAGTTCATTCTACTTTGTCGCCAACTGTCCGGTATTTGTCCGTCCTTTAAGCTTTTTTCTACTGCTTTTAACATGTCTTCACAGCTTGGCGCCTCCTGGCGGTCATACTATGTATTACCTTATAGGACAAGTGGGAACGTGGAACCCCTGCCTTCCAGGGAGACTGCACCTGATGTGCTGGCACCAGAGTGCATTCTGGAAGGCGTGTGTGATCAGAGAGAGCTTCCTGGAAATCAGGGGACTGCCACCACACAAACAGCGAGGCGGGATGAGAGTTCGGGTTTACCACCACCACCAAAAAAAAAACCGAAGCGTTCCAAATATGATGAGGAAATTGAAGGACTGTCGAAGTTTATCACAGAAAAGCCCGATGAACATGAACGCTTTGGTGCATTTCTGGCTGAAAAGATGAGACATGTGCCTCCGCACCTCGTAGATGTTATGCAATTACACTTACTGCAGACAGTCACCCAGTTTATGAACCCAGTAACTGTATTACAGCCAGTTGATTAGGTTTTTTTTTGTTGCTCACTTATTTTGTAACGGTAACATTTTTCTCAACTGAGGTGCACGAAAAAAATTGGACCACAAAAAGAAGACACATAGACAGTGCACAGACAGCGTGCTGTGTCTAGGTGTATTCCTTCTGTGCTGCAATTTTTTTCGTGCACCTCAGTCAAGAATTTTAACTCGCCCGGCAGTTCATGCTTGTCGAGTAAACAATTGTAGCATTTGGGGTTTAAAATCTCAAAACCACGATATGATTATAGAAGGACGCTGCAGTAGAGGGCTCTGAAAATTTCAACAGCCTGGTGTTCTTTCAAGTACACGAACATTGCACAGTATGCAAACCATCTAGACAATGCAACTACATAGGACACGAGAAGGAACAGTTGAAAACACTCTCACAATGGTTTGTTCGTCAAGTGTTCGTGTCTGTTCCTTCTCGTGTGTGATGATGATATATGGTGTTTTTTGGCGCAAGGGCCATTTGATGGCCAAAGAGCGCCAGTTCATGGGATAAGGAATGTGGTCAATGATTGTGATTAGCGGCTGTATAAGGGCCATAAAGTTCCTCGCGGTAACGCGGGTAAAAACATACAAGTAATAAAATCATGACCATGCCGTGAAAGGTGTGTGTGGTGCGAATGGATTACAAAAGTTGGTGATAATAAAAACAATGGCGGACATGAATGGCATTATTAGCACAAGTGCCTCACTCGTTTGTACTCTTGCGTCCAAGGGCCGTGAGGCAAGTGCTTTGTTGTGGGGCCATCACAGCAAAAACCTCCCTGGAGAGGTCATGCTACGGGATGCCCGGGTATATGATATGAAAATTATGAATTTCTTTTAAAAACGCTAACAATGATTTATGACTAAAAAGCGGTTCTCTACCAACGAACATTGCAGGGTGTAAAGGTATATGTTGTCGGTAGGGTAATGGAAAATGCTGTTTTTTTATAGTTTCTAATTGTCTACATTGGATCAAAACGTGAAGAACTGTTGATGCTTCACCACATTTTTCACACAACGGTGGATCACCACCGGACAAAAGATGTGTGTGTGTCGTGTATGTGTGTCCTATCCTGAGTCTCGTTAGTATTACCTCTGTATGACGCGATTTTGATACTGGCAGCCAATGACCAAGGTGTGGCTTAATAATGTGTAGTTTTTTTTGTGTGTGTGTATCCCACTTGCTCTGCCAGTAGTCCCTGAGGTTTCGTTTGAGAGACGGCTTAAGATCAAGGGCCGGGATTAATATGGGTGTAGGACCAGTGCTTTTGTGGACAGATGTAGCGAGCTGATCCGCCCTCACATTGCCTTGGATCTCACGGTGCCCTGGCACCCAGCACACTACAACATGTTGTTTCAGTGTGTAGAGTGTGCACAAAATGGAGTAAAGTGAGACAAGGACCGGGTTTTTTGTTTTTTAAGACTGTGCAGAGCCGTTACCACACTGAGGGAGTATGTATAAATTACTGCTTTTTGTATTTGTAATTGTTTGATGTGTTTAGCTGCCACAAGTATCGCGTGAGCTTCTGCTGTGAAGATACTTGTGCCTGGATGTAGAGGGCCAGCATCCGAAAAGAATGAGCCGACAGCAGCGTAGGACACAGAGGAGTTGAACTTGGGAGCATCTGTAAAGAACTCAGTACGTTTGTATTTGTGTTGAAGTTCCAGGAAGTATGTTCGGATATGGGCAATGGGCGCATGTTTTATAACTTCTAGAAAGGACACATTGCAGTCAATAGTCTGCCATTGCCACGGTGGCGGATATGCTACAGGAGCCATTAAACTCTGTTCTAGTGAGACGCCAGTTTCCTCAGCTAGACTTTTCAGGCAAACTGAGAAGGGCTGCCTCATCGAAGGCTTGTTTTGAAACAGAAATGAGCTCGACAAATCAATAATAGTAGAGTATGAGGGGTGCTTCTTATCTGCTTTCACCTTAAGGAAATAAACAAAGGACACATAAGTTATCTGCAGATGAAGCGACCACTCACTTGATTCAACATAAAGGCTTTCTACGGGGCTGGTGCGAAAAGCACCCGTAGAAAGGCGGATGCCCAAATGGTGCACGGGGTCCAGCATCTTTAAAGTACTTTGAGTTGCAGACTGATAAACAACGACCCCATAATCTAAGCGGGTGCGAATGAGGCTTCGATACAGATTCATGAGGCATTGCCTATCACTACCCCAAGTAGTACGTGACAATACTTTTATAACATTCATGGCTTTTAAACATTTTGTTTTTAAATACTTGATCTGCGGTACGAAGGTCAACTTGTTGTCCAAGATTAATCCTAAGAATTTATGCTCCATATTAATAGACAGACGTTGACCGTTCAGTTCAATGTCGGGTTCTGAGTGCATGCCTCTCTTTCGAGAGAACAAGACACACGTGATTTTTTGTGGGTTAAGTTGAAATCCGTTTTCATCTGCCCATTTGGAGACCTTGTTTAAACCCAGCTGATCCTGCCGCTCGCACATTGCCAAGTTGCATGACTTGAAGCCAAGCTGAACGTCGTCGACATATGTACAACAGAACATATTGCTGGGGATAGACAAGTGCAAGGAATTCATTTTGATAATAAAAAGTGTGCAACTAAGTACACCACCTTGTGGCACGCCTGTTTCCTGGACAAATGTTTGGGAGAGAACGCTGCCCACATGGACACGGAATGTCCGGTTTGACAGGTAACTTTCGATTATGTGAAACATTCTTCCGTGCACACCAAGGTGAGACAGGTCTCTTAGAATTCCAAAACGCCATGTTGTATCATAAGCCTTTTCGATATCGAGGAACACAGAGAGAAAATATTGTTTATGGACGAAGGCGTCTCTGATCTGTGCCTCGATACGAACAAGGTGGTCTGTGGTGGATCTATTTTCCCGAAACCCGCACTGAAATGGGTCGAGCAAATTGTTTGTTTCAAGGAGATGTACAAGTCAGCAGTTTATCATTTTTTGAAGACTTTGCACAAGCAGCTTGTAAGTGCAATAGGCCTATAACTTGAAGCTAAAGAAGGGTCCTTGCCCTCTTTCAAAATGGGAATAATAATAGCTTCTTTCCAGGAGATAGGGATAGTGCCAGAAAACCAGATAGCATTGTACAAACAGAGTAGGGTTTTTCGTGTTTCTGCTGGTAGGTTTTTTAACATTTCATACACCACACGGTCAGAACCTGGGGCAGAAGTACTGCAGGAGTTTAGAGATGTTCGGAGCTCAGGTAGACTGAAAGCTTGGTTATATGCCTCGTATCTAGTGGTTTTGTGTTCGAGTTTCTGCTTTTCTATTCTTGTTCTGTATTTTTGGAAAGTGTCAGTATAGTGGGACGAGCTGGATACCCGTTCAAAGTGTGCACCGAGGAAAATCGCCTGATCTTCCAAGGTATCAGCCTGAGTGTTTGCGAGTAGGAGTGAGTGTACTTTTCGTCCTGCTACCCTACGAACCATGTTCCAGACTTTGGCCTCTTGTGTATATGAATTTATCTCTAATAAAACTTGTGCCAACTTTCTCTTCTGGCCTGCCGACGCGTTCTCCTGCCTTGAGATTTTATTTTTTTAAAACTCTCAAGGTTTTCCGCCGTCGGCGAACTCCGCAGCAACCTCCATGCCCTGTTCTGTTCCTTTCGCGCATTCTGACACTCAGTGTTCCACCACGGGACATGTCGTTTTCCGGGAAGTCCAGACGTTTGTGGAATGCACTTGGCTGCTGCGTCAGTAAGAAAATCCGTGAAGTACTGCACAGCTTCATCTATGCCTAATCCGCATATGGCAGTCCAATTTAAGTGAGTAAGCTTTTGAAATTGTTCCCAGTCGGCTTTGTTTACAAGCCATTTGGGAACATGTGGAGAACATTCTTATAATATTGGTGTACTCAAAACTAAAGGAAAATGGTCACTTCCGTATGGATTTTCTATGACTTTCCACTGAAGCAATGGTACAAGTGAAGGAGATGCGATACTCAGGTCTATGGAAGAGTAAGTTTTGTTGGCAAGGTTATAATATGTTGCCTCTTTCCTATTTAACAGACAAGCACCTGATGAAATGAGGAATTGTTCAATGAGACGACCTCGTGCATCACAGCGAGAGTCACCCCACAGACCATTATGTGCGTGCAGGTCCCCAAGGACCAGATAAGGTTCAGGTAGTTCGTCTATTGCCCCGCCGCGGTGGTCTAGTGGCTAAGGTACTCGGCTGCTGACCCGCAGTTTGCGGGTTCAATTCCCGGCTGCGGCGGCTGCATTTCCGATGGAGGCGGAAATGTTGTAGGCCCGTGTACTCAGATTTGGGTGCACGTTAAAGAACCCCAGGTGGTCAAAATTTCCGGAGCCCTCCACTACGGCGTCTCTCATAATCAAATGGTGGTTTTGGGACGTTAAACCCCACAAATCAATCAAATTTAGTTCGTCTATTAAAGACTGGAATTGAAGTTTTTCAAGACGGTGGTGCGGAGGTATTGTTAGGAATTTTGCTCTGTCGCGATGGTAGCAGTGGCGAAGAGCGGTGAGCAGTCGAGCGGGCTTCGCTGAAGCCTTAGCCCGAAGGTGAAACAGGGAGGCAATCAGTTTGGAAAACAGCAACAAAAGTAGCGTTTACTGTCGCAGGTTGTCGCTTGTACAGAGCCGGCCAGCACGACAACGTCGGTTGGGGCAAAATCCACTAACATGGGGCCGGCTCGGCCTTAAATAGCGTCTTTGGTCCATTCACTCAGACCAGTTCTCGGGCTCGGAGGGGGAGACGTAGCCATGCCCAGAACTGCAAAGTGGTTCGGCGGAGGAAACGACGTTATCCCCGGACTGCACGGTTCTCCTGCACAGAAGGCGGCGCTGGGAGGGGGGGGGGGGAGACAGTTTGTCGAAACAGGGCTAGATCTTGTGAGACGTGCTTCCGAACGAGGAACATGTCAGTGGCACAACAGCACCCCCGCCGCCAGACAATGCCTCCGGAGTTTTGAGCCGTCAGCGCGGCTCGGAAGGAGGGATGCTGGTTGACCGTCGATACTGTAGCCACTCCGTGGTGATCTTCAGAGCCCTGCAGGGAATCACTGGAACGACGGAGTCGAACACAAAGGCGAACCACTCCGGCCAAAGCAAGCACCCTCCAAATGCTGATCAAATCGCCAGACCAGCAGAAACGAAAATATTTCCTCGAGATTTAACTGAGCTAAAAAAAATAGCATCACGAGCAATGTATCTGAGGAGCAATACATAATGTGGACACTCCTTTACAGTGCATGACACTGCTAAACCAAACAGAATTTTTTTTTCGTGAGCGATTCTCGATTGTGACCCGGGCAGATTAGGGACGATCGAAGCTGCCGAGGTTAACTCAATTTGGCCCCGAATCTACAATTTAGAATACCAAGCAATTATGAATCACGCACATTGGCGTCGCTTGCAAGCGTCAGACTGTTAAACATAACAAAGTTCGTCATCCTACAAGCTCTCACTTCAATGAGCTCCGCCAATGATCATCAAAACAAGAGAATGCACGCTTGAAAAGGTGAGAAAGTAACACTAAAATTTAAACTTGCGCGCGTTACACAAAACAAAGTGAAAATTAACCTACAGTGACACGCTTACCAACACGTAATGTCAAACAAAGAAGGTATTTTAAACAGGGCTTTTACTCAGCCTTCTCTGTTAAAATAGAACACGTCAACTGTTACCTTTCGAGCTATAAGGAAAACAAAAGTAATGAACCAAACATATCAATAATATCTGCTTCTGCGACGACAAGAAAAGTAAAACTTACAAAAATTTAGATCCATTTCCTGCTCGTCAGCAGAAGACAAAACTAGAAAAAGTTATTCTCAAAATTAAATACAAAAAAATACACTCTTCGTATTAGCGAGGCGGCTTTCTGTCAAGCGAACTCTGGGGAGTCGCGCACTCCACAGCTTCTGAGGGTTGCGGTCTGGACAAAAGGACGACGCATCAACCTGTTCGCCGAACTCAGTAGCAGCGACTTTTGACCCGCAGCCGCTGAACTCGAAGAAAGGGGCATCTGCACTGCATCGTTTACGCCACCCGTTCGACCAGTAACCCTTTCTCCACGGTGGGGAACAACCGCCTTTGTTACAACTCAGGCGTGCGCGATGCTTTCCCTCGCGGTTGCCTCTACGCAGCACCAAAATTGATGAGACCAGGCGAAGATCTCGGCGTCCGAATTTTCCTGAAAGTCGGTTTTTCTTGACGCGCTTCCCGCCTAATGTCGATCCTCGTGATGGTTTGAGCTTCAAACATTTTCCAGAGGGCCCTGTCGCGATCCTACGCCTAGCCGTGAACATGGCGTCTCGACGAATGATGTCATGGCACCTAACAGCAGTTTTAGCACTCTTGGCGCCCGTCGTCTTTACCACGTTACACTTACGCCGACGCCTCTTTCTGTCGGGACTTCTCGCAATACTGGCAGCCTCGACACACTTACTTCCAAGTGTGCTGCCTTTGACAAGTACTCCCGAAACTCCACACTGGTTATCTAGCTTATCCTCGGGCCCGTTGCTAGCTGCCTCTGCTTGGGATAGAACGGGAGTCCAGATGCCTTTAAAAGCAACTAACGCGCCTAAAGAGCTTTCGATCGGTAGGGGTTTATCGCTGTCGTGGTTAGCCCTTGTTCTCTGCCCTTCGAAGTCAGCCTCGTGCTCTCTTTTAAGAGCTTTATTCTGTAGCGCTTTATCTCGCGCATCCTGCTCAATATTTTGTCGACAGGCGTCAACCTGTAGCGCCTTACGACTCGACTTGTCAAACTCTTTTTGATGCGATGCATCTGGATCATGTGTGCTGTGAAGTGGCTCCGTCTCTAGCGCTTCGCGATGCGCCTCGGCGTCCTTAGCCGTGCGATGGGCCTCGGCCCCTAACTCCTCGCGGTGCACCTCAGCGTCACGCTCTCTCTGGCGCACTTCGGCGGCTTGTGCTTCGCGACGGGCCTCGGCCTCCATAGCTTTTCGGCATGCCTTATCTTTACGCGCTTCTCGACGCGCTTCTAGTTCTAGCGCTCTTCGGCGAGCCTCGTTTTCACGCGCCTCCAACTCCATCGCCTTACGCCGCGCCTCATCTCGCTCTCTCTGACGCACGTTGGCGTCCTGCGCTTTGCGATGGGTCTCAATTTCTAGCGCTTTGCTGCGCGCTTCAGCGCTGTACTTGTATGCTCGACTTTCACAGTCGGCCGTACTCATAGCAGCAAAGTGGCGGAACAAAGCGTATTTAACCCTATCAAAGTCATGCGCTTCCTCGGCGGATATGCGCTCCAAAACGCTTGCGACTTTGCACGGAAGCAACGTGGCAAGCTTCTCCGACCATAAGTCTCGGCCAACACCAACATCGTCACAGACCTCTTCAAAATTAAGAAGAAAAGACACGATGTTCTCGTCCATTCCGAAGAGTCTGAGTCGGTATTGTGCTCGCTGCCACTTAATCGCTTCAATTTTATGATAAAGCTCTTGCATTCTGATTGCATGCTCTCTCCTTTTTCTGCTCTCCTCGGCCTTCCATTGTTCGTGCCTTTGAGCTTCTTTGGCCTTCTGCTTTTCCTCACAGATGAGCTCCCAAAACTCGTCAGCTTCCTCGGCCGTCACATTCTCGGCCCGCATTACCTCGAGAATCGCTTCCCTTGTTTTAGCGGACCCGGCGGAAATCCCCATGGCTCGACAAATTTCGAGGAGGTCCTCCACAAGGTACTGCTCCATCGCGATCTCGTTTCTCGTGTTTCTCTACTACTGATATTCACCGTACTTCAAAACTAATCTCGTGGTTTAAAGCAGGTGAATATTTAAATTACAACAAAAAAACACAAAACGCTCTCCTAACATCTGCCTGTGCTAGAGAGGTCTGGCGAAATGAACAGTAAACGTTGGGCACTCACCCAACCAAAGTAGCCGACGATGGTCCAACTCGTGGCTGCCTTCGAACAGTGCCGTGGGTGTCGTCAGGCCTGCAGGGATCCGGTCCAACTTGCCAAAGTTGAGATCCGGGGTTGCTTGTCCCAGCTTGCCGAACGATGAGAACAGGGTAGCGTATCGCAGCGTAGCCAAACGCTATCCCGGCGGTCGTCCTCGTGCTCAGAGATCCGATCCAACTTTTCAGCCGTTGAGATCGGGGTAGCGGGTCCCAGAGCAGCAAAACGTTGAGGACAGGGGTCTGATCCGGCGGGCCAAACGTAGGATATCGTATCCCGTAGCTGCCAACCACTGTTATGAATTTTGCTCTGTCGCGATGGTAGCAGTGGCGAAGAGCGGTTAGCAGTCGAGCGGGCTTCGCTGAAGCCTTAGCCCGAAGGTGAAACAGGGAGGCAATCAGTTTGGAAAACAGCAACAAAAGTAGCGTTTACTGTCGCAGGTTGTCGCTTGTACAGAGCCGGCCAGCACGACAACGTCGGCTGGGGCAAAATCCACTAACATGGGGCCGGCTCGGCCTTAAATAGCGTCTTTGGTCCATTCACTCAGACCAGTTCTCGGGCTCGGAGGGGGAGACGTAGCCATGCCCGGAACTGCAAAGTGGTTCGGCGGAGGAAACGACGTTATTCGCGGACTGCACGGTTCTCCTGCACAGAAGGCGGCGCTGGGAGGGGGGGGGGGAGACAGTTCGTCGAAACAGGGCTAGATCTTGTGAGACGTGCT
The DNA here is from genome assembly GCF_013339725.1 of Rhipicephalus microplus. NCBI lineage: Eukaryota > Metazoa > Arthropoda > Arachnida > Ixodida > Ixodidae > Rhipicephalus > Rhipicephalus microplus. The sequence goes on along the minus strand of NW_023611896.1, from coordinate 58,026 downwards.
TCCGAACGAGGAACATGTCAGTGGCACAACAGTATGTACAAAGAGCAGACAGTGACAAGTTTGTTTAGAATAACTGCTCGGACAGCCACCGCCTCGAGGGGAGTTTTAAGGGGTAATTGTGTGCATGCTATCCCTTGACTAACTATAACCGCTACACCACCGGATGGTGGCATGGCATCATCTCTATCCTTTCGGAAGATTACGTACTTACGTAAAAAGTTTGTGTTTGTTCGTTTTAAGTGTGTCTCTTGTACACACAGCACTCTTGGATTGTATTCATGGAGGAGTTCTTGTAAGTCATCAAGGTTTCGAAAAAGGCCTCGGATGTTCCACTGTAATATTTCTGTCTGCATATTAAAAGAAGAGATGCTGCAGTGTGTACAGAGAGTGTCCTGTGTTAGAGTGAGCTTGTTATTTTAGGTGGCAGGACGGTCGTCCGGCCCCGTTATTGGTTTTTTATTTTTCTTGGCACGCTCCAAGGAGGCGCGCCGCTCTTTCGGTACCAAGTGTACCGTTGTATCCATTGCCTCCTCAGAGGCACTGAATGCCCGCACATGCGAGCTGGTGGTTCGGATTTTAGGCCTCGCCTGGTGAGGTGAGGCCTTCAGACCAGAGGACCCTGGAGTCTCCGGGCTCAATTTGCTTGAAGGCGGAGTAGGCTGAACTACTGCCGCCTTGGGGGCAGGCGCCACAGCCGACGGCTTTCTATGCGCTGGCCGAAAGGGTGGCGAGGGCTGGTGCGGCGTTGCCCCCTGACGCGCCGCATCAGCATATGTTGCACCGTAAAATGGCGACACTCTTCTTCTTGCTTCTTTGAATGTGATGTTTTCTTTGACTTTAAGAGTGATTATTTCTTTTTCTTTCTTCCAGTTAGGACACGAACGCGAATACGCAGCGTGTTCCCCGTCACAATTCACGCAGTGAGGCGCAGTAACACAGTTATCAGATGGGTGGCCGCGGCTACCACATCTTGCACAAATTTCCTGACCCCGGCAGTTCTGTGAGCCATGACCAAATTGTTGACATTTATAACACCACCTTGGATTGGGAATGTAGGGACGGACAGAGAGTTTGATGTAGCCTGTGTCTATAGATGAAGGCAGTGTGCTAGATGCGAAAGTGAGTATTAAATGTTTGGTAGGTATTTCTTTGTTATCGCGTCTGATGACGAATCGTTTCACATCCGTGACATTTTGCTCTTTCCACCCTTCAAGCAGTTCCTGTTCAGACATTTCAAGAAGGTCTGCTTCTGAAACAACTCCGCGTGAGGTGTTCATTTATCTATGAGGTGAAACAGATACTGGGATATTACCAAATGCTTTGAGACTGCCAAGCTTTTCATAGTGGTGTTTTTCTGGCAGCTCAAGGAGAAGGTCTCCGCTAGCCATCTTTGTAACCTTGTATCCTGGGCCAAAGAGCTCAGTCAGAGATTTAGCAACAAGAAATGGAGATATGGCTCTGGCTTGTTTTGTTGGCTTTTCGCTGTGCACTACATGGAATTTCTGAAAGCATTGTCTGTGTTGGTTGAAAATTAATATTTCATCGGTGCGTCCCCTCTTAAGCGGAAGACGATCTAGGAGATGGGGAAATGCAGGTGTTCCCATACTAGTGTACTTTTTTTCGGCAGCAATGGCGACCACCCACCATGGAGTCTAACCAGAGGACGCTGAAGCACTTAATAGCATAAGGCTGCAGACGCCAGCCGTACATTGCCACTATAACCAAATATAACTACTCAAGGTTGAGTAATTACACAAGGTTAACCCTTGCCACCAGGAAAATTGGAAATAAACAGAAGAGAGATGTAGACAGGACAGACTAAAAAAGAGAGAGATAAAGACGAAGTTCTAGAGTAGAGAGATAGGAAAAGGTGACTGCCGATTTCGCCTGGGTGGGTCAGCTCAGGGGTGCCGTTTACGTGAAGCCGGGGCCAAAGGGGTGTGTTGCCTCTGCCGGGGGGCCTTAAAGGTCCAATCACCCAGCGTCGGCTCAACCCACAGGATCCCCTTTTCCCCGGACACGGCAAAGCCACGCACGGCTAGGCGTGGGAGGGAATAGAAACTTCCCCGTTAGCTCGGGTCCGTGGTGTCGCTACACACCAAACGCCTACTTGCGCAGGCGCCCCTGCGGGGTCCTTCTCGTGTGTCCTGTACAGTTCAGTTCTCACGACGAATTCTACTTCAAGACACCAACTTGCTCAACAGTCAACTGTTTTAAAGTTTATATATTGCTTTATATGTTATCTAAACAATATTCTTTACCTTCATAGTCAGTCGGTTGTCAATAAGAGTACAAGTTCATTTTTCCCATTATGTGATAACGTCGGTGTCGTGGTCATATTGTCACGGGGTCGTGACGTGGCCAAAGACAGAAAACTTCATGTTGGGATTTAACTGTTTATTTGGGCGAACCTGTGCCCGGTAAAGGGAAAGTCTCATTACAGCAGCAGTCTTGCACAGATAGCAGTCTCGGACTGATAGCGGCGAACACAGCGTCGGCCTTCGATCAACAACTGACAAGCGGCGAAGCGCGTCGGCATTTATACCCTTGTCGTCGAATGTTCTAGCGTTATCGCTGGCGGTGGCGTAGGTTCCAGAACAATCTGTACCGTTCGCACAGTGGGCGTGATCTTATCGAAATGATCTACTACAGTCCGGAACCTTCTTGAAACCTGCTGGCGCGGTTTGCGCCGAGAATCGTGTGGTGTTTCGGAACGATAACAAAAACTTGTGAAATGGAACGTGACATTGCCCCCCTCTGAAAAAGGCATCGTCCCGATGCTTTAACTAAAGATGAAGGTACAATAATAATGCAAGAAAGTACAATGAATAAATTACAATACAACAATAATACAAAAAAACACTGTTTCAGTTTGTTAACGTGCATGAAACGGCTTGAGGCGCGCGACATGGACGATTTCAGGTCGTGATCGGCGTCGTTGAGAGTTCGTGATGCCGTCGGGGACAACCTCGTAATCAAGTGGGCCGAGACGTCGAACCACCTTGTACGGTCCGAAGTACCGTCGCAGAAGCTTTTCACTTAGTCCACGTCGGCGTATCGGCGTCCACACCCAAACACGTTCACCGGGCTGGCATTCCACGAAGCCTTGTCGAAGGTTGTAACGATGGCTGTCGGTCGTCTGTCGATTCTTGATACGAAGACGCGCAAGTTGTCGGGCTTCTTCGGCGCGTTGAAGGTACTCGCTCACATCGAGGTTTTCTTCGTCGGTGACGTTGGGTAACACGGCATCGAGCGTCGTTGCCGGGCTCCTTCCGTAGACTAATTTGTATAGAGATATCTGCGTCGTCTCCTGCACCGCCGTGTTGTATGCGAAGGTCACATACGGAAGAATGGTGTCCCACGTCTTGTATTCGACATCGACGTACATTGACAGCATGTCGGCGATCGTCTTGTTAAGCCGCTCGGTGAGGCCGTTGGTCTGTGGGTGGTACGCTGTCGTCCGGCGGTAGTTTATTTGGCTGTATGCCAAGATCGCTTGAGTTAAGTCGGCAGTGAATGCCGTTCCTCTGTCGGTGATAAGGACCTCTGGGGCGCCGTGACGTAGGACGATATTTTCGACGAAAAACTTAGCTACCTCGGATGCACTGCCTTTTGGCAGGGCTTTTGTCTCGGCGTAGCGGGTGAGGTAGTCGGTAGCTACCACGATCCACTTGTTTCCGAAAGCCGACGTCGGGAACGGCCCCAGTAGGTCCATACCAATCTGCTGGAAAGGTCGGCAAGGTGGATCAATTGGCTGCAGAAGTCCCGCTGGCCTTGTCGGCGGTGTCTTGCGTCGCTGACAGTCCCGGCATGTCCTCACATAACGAGTGACGTCGGGGGTAAGACGTGGCCAGTAGTACCTTTCTTGTATCCTCGCGAGCGTGCGGGAAACACCGAGGTGCCCTCCCGTCGGATCGTCGTGCAGGGCCTGCAGGAGTTCTGGTCGAAGAGCTGAAGGTACCACAAGGAGGTACTTAGCTCGAAGCGGTGAAAAGTTTTTCTTTTGCAGAAGACCGTTTCGTAGAAAGAACGACGCAAGTGCGCGCTTGAATACCTTCGGGACTTCGGTGGTCCTGCCTTCGAGGTATTCTATTAGGGCTTTAAGTCTGGGTCGGCCCGCTGTCGTTCAGCGAAGTCGTCGGTAGTTATCGTTCCCAAGAAGTAGTCGTCATCCGAGTCGTCGGGTAGCGGTTGGTCGACAGGCGCACGAGAGAGACAGTCAGCGTCGGAGTGTTTTTTGCCGGACTTGTAAATGACAGTAATGTCATATTCTTGAAGTCTCAGGCTCCATCGTGCGAGGCGACCTGAAGGGTCCTTCAAGGTGGCAAGCCAACACAAGGCGTGGTGGTCGCTCACAACTTTGAAGAGCCTGCCGTAGAGGTAGGGGCGAAATTTCGACGTAGCCCAGATGATGGCGAGGCACTCCTTTTCTGTTGTGGAATAATTTGCTTCTGCTTTGGATAGCGATCGGCTGGCGTAACTAATAACCCTTTCAAGTCCGTCAGCCCTCTGCACAAGAACGGCGCCAAGACCTACGCTGCTTGCGTCAGTATGTATTTCTGTCTCGGCGAATTCGTCGAAATGTGCAAGTAACGGAGGCGTCTGGAGGCGATGTTTAAGCTCCTGGAAAGCGTGTTCCTGTGGCGTTTCCCACTTGAACTCCGAGTCGGCCTTGGTAATGTTAGTGAGAGGATCGGCGATGCGGGCGAAGTTTTTCACAAACCACCTATAATAGGTGCACAGGCCCAGAAATCAGCGCACGGCCTTCTTATTAGTGGGCGGCGGGAAATCGGCGATGGCGGCTGTTTTCCGTGGATCGGGACGAACTCCAGACTTGCTGATAACGTGCCCCAGAAACAAGAGCTCCTCATACGCAAATCTGCACTTTTCTGGCTTCAGTGTGAGTCCGGATGTCTTGATGGCTTGAAGTACAGCTTCAAGGCGTCGAAGATGCTCGTCGAAACTCGAGGAAAACACGACGACGTCGTCCAAGTACACAAGGCAATTCTGCCACTTCAATCCTGCCAGTACTGTATCCATAACGCGTTGAAAAGTTGTAGGCGCTGAGCAAAGGCCGAAGGGCATCACCTTAAACTCGAAGAGGCCGTCCGGTGTTATAAACGCCGTCTTCTCTCGGTCTCTTTCGTCGACTTCGATTTGCCAATAGCCAGTCTTGAGGTTCATTGACGAGAAGTACTTGGCGTTATGGAGCCGATCAAGAGCGTCGTCTATTCGTGGGAGAGGATACACGTCCTTTCTTGTGATTTTGTTCAGGCGGCGATAATCGACGCAGAAACGTAGGGTCCCATCCTTTTTCTTCACTAACACCACGGGGGATGCCCACGGACTCTTGGACGGCTGGATAATGTCATCTCGCAGCATTTCATCAACTTGTCTCTTCATTGCCTCACGTTCTCGCGTCGAAACCCTGTACGGACTCTGACGGAGTGGTCTGGCATTTTCTTCGGTTATGATTCGATTTTTCGTGATTGGGGTCTGCCGAATTTTCGATGACGACGAAAAGCAATCTTCGTATTGCAGGAGCAGGGCCTTGAGCTGTTCTTGCTTATCGTTCGGAAGTCTGGGATTGTCGTCGAAAGCTATGGGAGGGGCTTGGTGCCTCTGAGCAGGTTCCGCAGAATCGGTGAGGGCGAAAGCACTGGTGGCTTTGACAATTTCTTCGATGTATGCGACCGTTGTTCCTTTGTTCACATGTTTGTACTCATTGCTGAAATTCGTGAGCATAACCGTTGCTTTGCCTCACCGCAGCTCTGCAATTCCTCTTGCGACGCAAATATTTCGGGTGACCAACAGATGCTGACTGCCTTCAACGACGCCTTCCAAGTCAGGTGATTTAGGAGCGCCGACTGAAATAATGACGCTTGAGCGAGGCGGAATGGTGACTTGTTCTTCCAGCAAATTCAAGGCATGGTGTCCTGATGGCGTGCGCGGCGGTAGTGCTTCTTCTGTGGATAACGTTATCGACCTTGTTTTTAGGTTGATGACAGCACCATGGAGGCATAAGAAGTCCATGCCAAGGATGACATCTCTCGAGCAACGCTGTAGGACTACGAAGTCTGTAGGATAAATACGTCCGTTAATGGTGACTCTCTCTGTGCAGATTCCTGCAGGCGTTACGAGATGACCTCCGGCTGTGCGGATTTCAGGGCCTTTCCAAGCTGTCCTAACTTTCTTTAACTTCGCGGCGAACGACCCACTGATGACAGAATAGTCGGCTCCAGTATCGACGAGAGCAGTCACACTGTGGCCGCCGATAAGAACGTCGAGGTCGCTAGTTCGCCGTCTCGCATTACAGTTAGGGCGTGGCGTCGGGTCACGGCTGCGTCGCCCTGTTCCGCTGCTTCCATGTTGCGTCGTTCGGCCACCTTCGGTAAGTGAGCTTTTGCCTTCAGGACTTTTCCTGGTGGGGGTTGTGTTCAAAAAGCTCCGTCGCGTCGGCATCGTCGTCGGAGGATCTTCGGTAGTTCGTCGCACAGCAACCGCACCTCCATCGGTTGCTGCCCTTAGTTTCCCGGATACGGGCTAGGAGACCGGCCTCGCGTTGGGCCAGAGTACTGCCGGGGGTGCGGTGACATGCGGCGGCTGGGCGACGGCGAACGGGAAGGACTTCGTGGTGTCCATTGAGTTCCTGCCAGGTAGTCGGCAATGTCACGTGGCCGATCTCCTGGCTGCGGACGCGGTGCATTGACGGCGAAGCCACGTAGTCCCATCTGTCGGTACTGGCAACGGCGGTATGTGTGCCCGGCCTCGCCGCAGTGGTAGCAGAGCGGGCGGTTGTCAGGTGCACACCAAACGTCCGTTTTTCTCGGTGCACTGCGCTGGCCCGCTGGGGAACGGTAGAACGTCGGTTGGGGTGGTGGCGGCGGTGGCGTCTGGCGACGGAAGTGTGACGGGGCGGCGTTTTGGCGTGGACGGGGAGGAGCGTTGTGGCGCACTGCAGCGGCGTAGCTCATAGTTTCTGGCTCGGGCGGCGGTGTTTCGGGAATTCGAAGCGCTTGCCGGACTTCTTCTCGCACAATGTCGGCGATCGCATCCACTTGAGGCTGTACCGAAGGCAACAGTTTGCGCAGCTCTTCCCGCACGATCGCTCGGATCGTTTCACGCAGGTCGTCGGAGTCACTGGCTTGAGCAGCAGCGCATTCTGGAGTCAGGCGACGATTATACTGTCTGGTGCGCATGTCCAGTGTTTTTTCGATGGTGGTCGCCTCGGATACAAGTTCTTGGACGGTGTTCGGTGGATTCCTCATTAGTCCCGCAAAGAGCTCCTGTTTGACCCCTCGCATGAGGAAACGAACTTTCTTTTCCTCAGGCATGTCTGGGTCAGCGTGACGGAATAGGCGGGTCATCTCCTCTGTGAAAATTCCAACCTTTTCGTTTGGTAGCTGAACCCGGGTCTCGAGTAGAGCAGCGGCCCTCTCTTTGCGAGCGACGCTTGCGAACGTTTGAAGAAATGCGCCGCAGAAGACATCCCACGTTTGGAGCGTGGACTCCCGATTCTCTAGCCAGGTCCTTGCGGTGTCTTCCAGGTAGAAGTACACACGACGGAGCTTTTCTTCGTTGTCCCAGTGGTTGAGGGCGGCCACACGGTCGTATGTTTCTAGCCAGGTTTCCGGGTCTTCAAACGACGAGCCATGGAACGTTGGTGGTTCCCTGGGTTGATGAATGACGATCGTGGGCTGGGACGCTCCGGTTGTCATTGTCGCTGCAGTCGAGGTCATGGTCTTGGTCTTCCGCGCCTTGTCTTGTAGCAGGCCGTACTCCGGTGGGAGACCTTGCTGTCGGCGGCTCGTTCACTGCTCTTGGTTGGCGTCGGTGTCTTCTCCGCGAAGGGGGCTGGGTTCACGGCTTGACGGGGGCGTCCGGTACATGAACGAAGCAGCACCTCCACCAGATGTCACGGGGTCGTGACGTGGCCAAAGACAGAAAACTTCGTGTTGGGATTTAACAGTTTATTTTGGCGAACCTGTGCCCGGTAAAGGGAAAGTCTAATTACAGCAGCAGTCTTGCACAGATAGCAGTCTCGGACTGATAGCGGCGAACACAGCGTCGGCCTTCGATCAACAACTGACAAGCGGCGAAGCGCGTCGGCATTTATACCCTTGTCGTCGAATGTTCTAGCGTTATCGCTGGCGGTGGCGTAGGTTCCAGAACAATCTGTACCGTTCACACAGTGGGCGTGATCTTATCGAAATGATCTACTAGAGTCCGGAACCTTCTCGAAACCTGCAGGCGCGGTTTGCGCCGAGAATCGTGTGGTGTTTCGGAACGATAACAAAAACTTGTGAAATGGAACGTGGCAATATGTTGCCCAATGTCTTGTACGCTGTGTTATTCACCAGGACAGGTTCTACTGCTGCGCAATGTGTCACATATTACTAGTCATTGTATGAGTTTTTGTGGTCATATTGTTAGCACTGCGATATTGCAGATGCTAGTGGTATGCATAATATGTGCACCTTAACACATTCGCAAATTGAATTTGTATGTTCAAGACATTCAACAAGTGCCTGAAATTTTTTTCCATGCTGTTATGAGTCACTAATGTGTTCATTTGAAGAAAATTTTATGGATGTGGTATAACTTATGTGTTTACACATGCATACACAATTCTTACAAGAGTTGTAAACTGAGCAATGTGTTTGTTGTAGATGTGTGGATATATTTCTATTTTACACTACCAGAGTGCAAGCGATACATTGTGATAATATTTATAAGTCAGTTTATATCCCTATTTTATTCCTATGTGGTGCTGTGTAATGTTGACCATACCACATTCACTAGCCTTTTTATTTTATTCCTATGTGCTGTTGTGCATTGTTAACCATACCGTATTTTCTTGTCATTGTTTTTCAAGGAAAAGTGCAATAAAAATTTGTCCTGAAACTGTGTACTTAAACCCACCTCAAAAAGCTTCAGCAAGGTATGTATGCCTGCAGCTGTCCCCACTGTCACCACAGTCCAATGCAAAACACTAAATATATTGTCACGGGGGTGAGAGAATGAATGAAATAAATATGTTACAAAATATGCAGGGAGAGTGAGAGGCAGCTGCAGCCAAGATGGAAAAACAGCAGCAACAACAACACGAGCACGGTCGCTTTCACCATCTTTGTCGCCTATGATGCTCTTTCGTTGCCGATGTCGTGTAACAATATTTAAGAGGGGTTGTGAAGAAGGAGATCATCACTGCAGGGCCTCACTGCCAAAGCATCAGGAAGGGTAGCCCTAAAAACGGCTGTTTGTGTCGAATTTCTTGGCGGTCAGTGCACAGGCATGAGTTGTTAATTCAAGGTTGACGCAGGGCAACTCCGGGCAGCTTCCATTGCCAAGGCACTTGGCCTTCTTCATTGAAATACTTCACGAATTCTTGCCGCACTGTGCTGGCCACTTAAGAACAGTTGCGGGCCTTTGGCTTTTCGAGTCCAAACACTGTTGTGCTTCCCGGTCCTTGTCTTCAAGCACCACCGCTCACATTTCCGAAGGTGTCTTGAAAATCCGCGTAGCCAGGAGGGCAGTACGTTGATGCAGCGTTGGATGACAAGAAGTTGTGCAGCACGCATGTTGCTTTCACAACGGCCTCCACATTTTACGGCTGCAAGTTTATTTGCCTCTCGTAGATCCTCCAGCGAGAGACAAGAATGCCGAAGGCGTTTTCCACACAGCGCCTGTAAAAAAAACACTTTTCTGTTGTAGCGTACCATGGAGCGGGAAACTTACAGTAATTGCAAGCAGTATACATCTACCATAACCTGCCTATTCAAGGTGCAATGATACATTATTAAAAATTATTAGCGCATTTCTTTATATAGGAAAGTTTTTGCTTTGTTAAAGTACTAATCACCCTGATAAATAGGAAATCATCGCTTTAGACAAGCATGCGCTGAGGGTGGTGCTCTTCAGCACTTGCACGTCATAACTTAAGCAGAACTAAAGCTAGATTTCAGATTGACGCTGAACTGATTACAAGAAGTCTTCCTGGCTGCAGCAACCTTTGCACGAGGAAATGGCATATGGAACGACCTAAAATACATCTGTTTGCCACACGTTAGTTGATCTACCCCGAAGGCGTGAGAGTAAGAGGAAAGGACACAATTGAGCTTAGAGGACAGGACATAGTTCTTTAGTGCTGGGTAGAGACCTTGCACGACTAAGGCAGTAGATGTAGATCACCTCCGCAGGTACACTCCGGCTTCCTGGTGGTGGTCTCATGAAGTCTGGGCGCAACTGGAAGGCCTCATCGCCAACAAACACATGAGGACAAACTCTTCCTGACCTTGGGAGCATGGCTGCTCGAGGTAGGCTGAGCTCGCCCTCATGCAGTCGCTCGCCGATGGGAGAATCTTGCAAAATTCCCCCATCGCTGAACCTTCCAGGTGCACCCGCATTCACCAACCTGAACAGGTATTGGCTATCGACGACAGCCATTAATACAATGAAATAGGTTCCCTGAAAGCAATCAAACAACTGTCACAAAAGTACTTGCCATCGTAACTTTTTATATTGCATAACACTTAGCTGCATTACTGATAGGTACAGAAAAATAAGGTGAAAACTTTCGTCTGTAAACTGCTTAGCATGCATTAGGCACCAAATCGCAATAATCTTGTACTGAGGCCTGGGATACTCCTATTGATAAAGAAGGAGATGACACTTTAGCAGCAAACATTCCACATGCATTGATGCAAATTTCTGCTGCATAACTTGTAATTGAAGTACAAACTCCCACCATTGCGGGGGCATTTATTTGAAAATGCTTGCCGTCGACCACTCCAACGTAATTTGGGAACTGCCAACGGTTGCAGAACTCAGCAGCGATTTGCCGCCACTCTTCTTCTGTTGGTGTCTGAAAAAGCAGCAATTTAAAGTTATACACTATGTTCTTACAAACATAACCAGGTGAATGCACTCCTGCCTTTTTAACATTATGGGTCCACCCTTTCCTGTGCATGTGATAAGGTATTAGATCACTTAGTGGCACAAACTCCGTACCATGATATGTGCTTTAATTTACTCTACCATATCAAAGTTATGTCATTACACTTTGAATGAGACATTGCACCCAGATGCATACAGATGCTCGACGCTGTATGCATACCTTCATGTATTCAGGAGACAAGACTTCCCACAGCAAGGTGCGGGTTTCATGAATGATGTTCCGCGCCGTCTCGATGCCCACACGGAACGCCATGGCTGCGTCCCTCACCAGCATGCCCGACGACAGGTACCTGTAATACAAATCAATGTAAATGCGGGGAAGTGTGTCATGACAATCCAGGCACGCGCTGCACAATACTTTCAAGTATAACAAGTGCACATCACCAACATTTACTTCCTGGAAAATGAAAAGCAGTGCAGGCACATATACGCAGTCAAACTGGTCCTGCCTCAAAGTGAGCGCGGGGCGCTCCCCAGAAGAAATGAGTTCCCTCGAGGGGCATTGGTCCTTCGTGAGCTTCTCCTTCACCAAGCTGTGCAGCACGTCAAGAGTAGCCGGCGACATCCGATAAAACGTGTAGAACAGTGAATCGTCACCGTTCTTCATTTCTTTTATCTGCAATATAAAGCAAACATGCATTCAATTCCACAATTATGACGCGGTTGTCTCGAAGCACTTACCGCTGTGAAAAACTCGCTTTCACCCGCTTGATTTGCCCATGTCGGCCGGACCCAGTACTTTTTCAAGAAAGCTGGCCGTCTCTCAAGGATGATGAGCAGCTTCAGAGCTTCCTTTGCCTTTCCATTTCAAGACGTGGGAAACGAATGAAATTGACGGACGCAAGCAAAACCACGCAGAGAAAGACTACACAGGTAGTTTGCTTCGCCGATGCGCCAAGGATCCACTGCACGTGACCCTGCCCAAGTAACGTGTGCGCAACAAAAAATAACGCAATGTTTATTACGCATGTGCATATAAAAAAGTGCTGCAAGGCAATAATAAACACTTTCCGTTCCATTACGCGACAATATATCTTATTTTTAAATTGCATACCGCTCGCTATGCGGTTTTTTGGTGCGAGTAGACGGCCTCATGTCAGCAACAGTGGAATGCGCTCGCCGAAGCCGTCGCGTGAATGAGGTTTGCCTGCGGTAGCGACTGATCGCGCGAAGGCGATCTACGTCGCGTCGCTCGTCGCTGTCGCGTGCATTTTCGCTCTTATGAGGTTTGGCCCTGACGGCAACCGGCGCGAAATGCGACTTGCTGCATTTTGCGCCGATGCGCTACCCAGACAACCCTGTGTCTCCATCCATTCATGACGTAGAGACACCGGGCGTGCTGAAACGCACTTGTGTCAAAGCAACGCACTGCGGCGCGCACCTGCGAGTATACGGCAGGACCAGCGTCTGGCGTGGGAACGCCAGTGAGCACGCGCAGCACCTTACCTTGAAATGGATTGGCGCCAAGACTGTGGCATGTAGTCATGTTCTCACATGACACGCATCTCACGATTATCATGTTTTCACCCGTCACATACCTTCGCCATTCATTGACATCACGTAATACGAAGTTTGGCATATGTGAAGCTAGCGAAACGGCTGTGAGCGCATCATGACTGTGGCATGTAGTCATGTTGTTACATGACACGCATGTCGTCATTATTATGTTTCGATGTTTCATTTAACTATGTCATACATTCGCGTCACGTATTACCGAGTTTGGTACATGTAAAGCTAGCGAAATGGCCACGAGCGCATCTTGAGCGTAGCATGCAGTCATGTTGTTACATGACACGCATCTCATGTTTATCACGTTCGCTCCAGTATTAGTTTCGTCATCCATTCGCGTCCTGCAATACCAAATTTGGCATTAGCCAAACTAGCGAAACGGCCACCAGCGCATCATGCGCGTGGAATGTAACCATGTTGTTACATGGCACGCATCTCATGATTATCATGTTTGCACTAGTCACATACTCTTGTCATCCATTCAAGTACCGTAATACCAAATTTGGTATATAAGACGCTAGCGAAATGGCCGCGAACACATCATGAGCTTGGCATGTATTCATGTGGTTACATCACACGCATATTCCGATCTTCATGTTAGGGTCTGTTCCTTGTCTTCGCCATGCGATCATGTCATACCAGACCAGTTTTGCAACATGCCATGTGAACGAAATCACCCCAAAAGATGCAGGACCATGAAATATAAATCATGAAATTTATTACATCTATAATTTTCATGGTATGACTAATAAAATATGTTCTTCATTCAGTCATGTTATGCCATACTAAGTTTGGTATCGATACCATAGTCGAAATGGCCAGGAGAGCTCAAAGTCTTAGACAGAAAGACAGACAGACAGACAGAGAGACAGACAGACAGACAGACAGACAGACAGACAGACAGACAGATAGATAGATAGATAGATAGATAGATAGATAGATAGATAGATAGATAGATAGATAGATAGACAGATAGATAGATAGATAGATAGATAGATAGATAGATAGATAGATAGATAGAAACGCTCAAAGTCGCCGAAGTTCGCTAAGAAGCGCTTGGCATATAAAAAGCCGCTGGAATTCGCAGACGCTGCTGGAGCATACACACCGACGAATCAAATACGCAACAAAAGGAAGGTGCAGTCGAACGCCCGCACGCGTCCGAAGGCATCGAAAGAAACATGTTGATCATGCAAAAGACTTCGGTGAGTACATTAGAGAGCTTAACGGTCCACTCACCAGGTTTGACAATTTTTAGCTGTCAAGTGCCATGCGTAGGCGAGGCGTTCATGATCACGTCTGCCAAAATTGGCAACGCTACGCGCTGCAGAAATGGGTCAAATTTCAAGATGAACGCTGCTCCTCCTCCCCACTGCTGGTTCCTGTCTGGAGAATCTGGGCATGACGTGGGCGTATGAATGGCCCTACGTACACGGCAAGGTAACGACGCTGGTCCTCTACGTAGGCGACTCTGCTCTGACGTTGTCAACAGTGTAGTTTTGTTTTGTTTTGTTTATTTCATACCCACAGCGCCATGAGGCATTACAGTGGGGGGAGTACAACATGATTACAAGACAGTACACAAGCTCAATTCGCGGCAAGAACAGTGCAGCCTATACAGATAGTAGGAGGTACACTGAATACACATCGTAACGGAGATTGACAAAAATATACGCAAAATGCCAGTGGGTAACATACAGAAAAATAAATACAATATGTATAGCGCACAACAAGACACCCGTCACTAACTGAACAATTCGCTTGACTGTAACAAAGGAAAAAAAATGAATCACTACCAACAGCGGGAACGATCGCTGAAGGTAATCGATTCCACTGGGAAACCGTTTCAGAGAAGAAAGAATTACTGAACGCTGCTGTCTTACATCGGTATTCCCGCGCTTTGTAAATGTGATCAACTCGTTCAGACTCGTAATGAGGTGGAAAGATGTAACTGTCACGAGGAATACAAGTTCGAGATAAATATACATCATGGAAAAGCTTCAGATTCTGCTTAGCCCGGCGTGTGACCAACTGTTCCCATCCTAAAGCTTGCTTGCAGCGCGTCATGCTGAAGTTGTGACTCGTGACATGCCAAACAATATTTAACAAAACACGCGAAGTTCATGTATTTGTTGCTTTAGGAGAACAATAAAACTTGAAATAAATAATGAGCCTAATAAAAAATTGTGCGCATTTTTCTTTAATTTTTCCCGCGAAATGCTACGAAATGCGAGGCTAAGGTGCCAGCGTTTCGCATGCGTTCGTGTCTCAGCGGTCTGCGCATCAAGCAGACGACCACCGTGCAACACTCCTACGCGTTCGCGCACTTATTGTACTCATATACTCTACCGCGACTTAGCCAGCGTTTCCAAACCATCCCGCAGAAACAGGCAAAAGACCACAAAAAAAAATTGGCAGCATGTCCACGGAGTGAATGATGGAGAGTAGGGCGAAGCATTCGTCCGTCCATTCGTTCTTGCTTCCGTCCGTTCCTGCGTACGTCTGTGTAACTGTCCATGCGTCCGTCCACCCGTCCGTGCGTGCGTCTGTTCGTGCGTCCCATCCCTGCGTTCGTCCATGCATCCGCGCCTGCATCCGTTCATGCGTCCATCCATGCATCTGTCTGTGTGTCCGTTCGTCCATCTATTCAGCACTTCAAGTACCACCATCTCGCATCTTTTCATCATATATTCTCCATATAGAAGCACCGCCATCCTGCGGACATTTCAAGGACTAAACGGGAGGTGGCACATGCACACTTTCTTACGGCTTGCACTTCGGGTTTACTTCCCACATTTAACCACCTCGAGTTCGTGGTATATGCTAGTTCACTGTATTCATAGCACTGCAGCCCAACGCTCGCTAAACCTTTCTAAAACCAAGGAGGTTACGCCCAGCGAGTATAACGTAGCAACCTTTTCCTGTCATATAGTTCTCAATGTACATGCCAATGGCTGCTAATGGGAAATGAGAGACAGGAGAATTCGGCTTTTACTTTCTTACGGCTGGCGCTTCGTATCAACTTCCCACCTTTAATCACCTCGAGTTCATTCATGTTATATACTAGTTCATTGTATTCATGGCACTGCGGCTCAATGCTCGCTAAACTTTTCCAAAACTGAGGAGGTTACCCCAGCGAGTATAACGTAGGAACCCTTTCTTGTCAGGTAGTTCTCAATGTACATGCCAGCGGCTGCTAAAGGGGATCGCAGCGTGTGGGTTAACTAAAAGCCGAATGCTCCTGTCTCTCGTTCCCCTTTGACAGCCATTGGCATGTAGATTGAGCACTATTTTTTATTGTTCAACAACGCACAGAAGAAATCTCTCACTGGCGCCATCTTGGAGGTCAAAATGTTACACTTGTTACATACTGCAATGGCTACGAGGGACGAAGGGGTGGCGTCATAAAGAGTTTCGCCGCTTATAACGCTGGTCAACAAAGCAACGCTGCTCGCGTGCTTGGGGGTTGGACGTTTTTGGGCACGACATGCGCATGTCACCTCATGATCGGATGCTGGAGAGGATGGAAAAATCTGGCTTGTGAAGGCAACGTGGACAAGCGGCAACGGTTTTGAGTTCGCCTACTCTCGTCCTCGTTTCACACCACTTCAAAAAACCTGTTTTATCCACTCGTGATGAACCGGTTCGAAAAATTTTTGTGGCATAATATTCCTCAACGGACACCCAACAACTTCCAATGTCTAACTAAAATTCGGTATGGGGCCTGGTGAGTGGCTCTTTAAAAAATTATTTTCTTGCACGAACAGTAAGTCACACGACACTGAACGCGCGAACTCCAATACTACAGCCTGTATGTGTGGGTCGCGGAAACGCTGAACGTCAAAGGTTAAAACTTTTAAAGTTAATGTGTTTGGAAAATGAGGTTAGCGATTTAGAGTACTTTGTACTCTACTATGAGCGTGTTCAATTCTCTCCATGTTATACCTTCTTACATCGCATACCTTACGCCTATTAATCAACTGCTCTGCCAGTTGTATTTTTTCTGTTGTACTTGAGACTTTCATGATTTGACGCTTCTTAATGAGATTCTTCGTTTCCTGGGAAAGCTTGCCAAAGTTCTGTCTAAGTGCCTGCCTCCAGCTTCCACTGCACACTCCAAAATGATACTCATCAGAATATCATTCATTATATCGATGCTAAGGTTGGTTTTCTCACTAAGAGCCGAGTACCTGTTCTGACGCGAGACTGAATTACTGTACTTTCCCTCTCAGTGCTAGCTCATTGATTGGCTTCTTGCGTATCAGTTTCTGTCACGGAGGAGTTTTACAGAGATCTGTACAGTAGCCGGGACAACCACGACTTTAATACTATAAGAACTAGCAGTAACAAAGATGACACCCCACAAGTAATGATAGAAGAAGTCAGAAAAGCTTTGGAGAGCATGCAAACAGGCAAAGCTGCTGGTGAGGATCAGGTAACATCAGATCTGCTGAAAGATGGAGGATATATTGTTTAGAAAAACTAGCCACCCTGTTAACGAGAGGTCTCCTGATGGGAAGAGTACCAGAGTCTTGGAAGAACGCTAACATCATCTTAATACATAAGAAAGGAGTTGACAAGGACTTGAAGAATTACAGGCCGATCAGCTTGCTCTCTGTAGTGTACAAGCTATTCACAAAAGTAATTACTAACACAGTAAAGAAAACAATAGAATTCAATCAACCAAAGGAACAAGCAGGATTTCGAATAGGCTACTCAACAATCCACGACATTCATACTATCAATCAGGTAATGGAGAAATGCTCAGAATATAACCAACCACTATACATAGCCTTTATAGATTACGAGAAGGCGTTTCATTCGGAGAAATATCAGCCGTCATGCCGACACTGTGGAATCAGGGCATCGATGAAGTACATATAAACATCCTGGGATAAATCTACAGGGGATCAACTGCTACCATAGTGCTTCATAAGGAAAGCAACAGAATGCCAATCAAGAAGGGTGTAAGGCAGGGGGACACAATCTCCCCAATGCTATTTACCGCGTGCTTACAGGAGGTCTTCAGAAGGCTAGAATGGGAACAGTTAGGGATAAGAGTTAATGGAGAGTACCTTAGTAACCTGCGCTTCGCCGATGACATTGCATTGCTGAGTAACTCAGGGGACGAACTGCAACTCATGATTACGGAGTTAGACAAGGAGAGCAGAAAGGTGGGTCTCAAAATTAATCTCCAGAAAACGAAAGTCATGTACAAAAACCTCGGGAAAGAGCAGTGCTTCGATATAGGTAGTAGTGCACTTCAAGTTGTAAAAGACTGCGTCTACTTAGGGCAGGCAATAACCGCGGAGCCAAACCACGAGATTGAAGTAACTAGAAGAATAAGAATAGGGTGGAGCACAATTGGCAAGCACTATCAAATAATGACAGATAGACTGCCACTATCCCCCAAAAGGAAGGTATATAACAGCTGTATCTTGCCGGTACTTAGCTACGGAGCAGAAACCTGGAGACTTACAAGGAGGGCTCAGTTTAAGTTCAGGACGACGCAGCGAGCAATGGAAGAAAAAATGGTAGGTGTAACCTTAAGAGACAAGAAGAGAGCAGAGTGGATTAGGGAACAAGCGGCGGTTAAGGATATAGCTGAAATCAAGAAGAGGAAATGGACATGGGCCGGGCATGTAGCGCGTGGACAGGATAACCGCTGGTCATTAAGGGTAACTGACTGGATTCGCAAAGGCAAGCGGGTTAGGGGGAGACAGAAGGTTAGGTGGGCAGATGAGATTAAGAAGTTTGCGGGTATGAATTGGCAGAAGCAGGCACAGGACCGGGTTAACTGGCGGAACATGGGAGAGGCCATTGTCCTGCAGTGGACGTAGCCAGGCTGATGATGGTGTACTCTACTATGGGAGAGCACAGAGCCGTCCTGGGGACCTCACACTTCAGGAGGCCGTTGCATAAGCAAGATTACTTCTTGACGAAACGCCGTGGCGACGGGCATTCATCAGAGTACTTTTGGAAATACGTGCGTTCTATTGCAATATTGGGTGAAACGCCACCTAAACAATTTATCTTGTTTGCATCAGTTTTTGTATGCACCTGATCGTAATTATTCTAGCTGGTTGAGCATTTAGAGAAGTGAGAATACACGCCTAGAATTAATCGACAGATTGCGCTAACACCTTTTATTTGAAGTTGTGAAGAAACGACGACCCACAGGCTGAACAAACGAGTGAACATGCTTCTTTCTCAGAAACTGCGAGGCCTCTAGAACAGAATATTTCTGGAGACATGATCAGCCCTCAAGCCGAGAACTAAACAACGCGCCCCGCAAATTTTGTTTACCACAGAAAAACAATTACCAAAGCGGCATGAAGTGGATGACAGAGGACACAGAAAAAATTCTCAGATTCCACATACAGTGGCAATCGATGATACGCGAAGCACGAATAAGAAATGTTCATATGTCACTTTAAAACCAGCACTACGTTACGAGGTGGAGGTAAATGATACCATACAAGGTTTCCGTGTCATGATTACCATGTTTGGATGTGTCGTTTGTCTTCATCGACTATACACGTCACGTGATACTACATTTTGTATATGTGGAGAAAGCGAAACGGCCGCGAGCACGCTATGATCGTGGTCTTGTTTTCTTTGTTACTAACAATTTCAAAGTGAACATAAAACAGACTAACAACCACTAACACAAAGCATTAGTTCTGTAAACCTGAACGCTTCCGCAGGCATCAGCAACTCCCAGAAAAAGTCCGCATGGATACGATCCTTCTTTTAGTTCAGTGCTGGCCAGCGCTTCACGGAAACCAGAGCAGCTTGAATACGCCATACTAGCACCCTGTGCTGCTCGCTTATAAAGACATATTTCACGTCGTTACGCTAATATGTATTCACTCCTGCACAGTGTATGTGAGAGAGATAAAGAGTGTGAGAAAGATAGGGAGGTTAACTATAGACCAACTACAGTTTCCTCTTGCACAGTGAACAAAATTTAAAATCAAGGATGTTGCCAAGCTTAGCACTAAGTAACTTTTTTGCATCCTAGTTTAAAAACATTTTAACTATGAAGAGGTCAAGTGATGTACACATCTTTATCACCAAAAAACAAAGAATATGCTGGACAGAAAATGAGAATCTAAGTCAGCATTGAAGGCTGTGTATCTTCAGAAAACGTTTTCCATGATTTAAACTACTTAGTACTGTACCACGGGAGAGCTGAAAGTGAAATGTGTTTAGACAAAACGTTTTCTTTAAAAAAAATGGTTAACGATTTAGAATACTTGTTACTCTATTATGCGAGACCATAAAGCCACCTCGTGGGCCTCACACTTGATGAAGCCGTGTTGACAAAAATCTTGCCGTGAACTTACAGTCACATATAAACGGTTCATGTAACATTAATGACTTAAAGGCCCAGACAACAGGTTCTGAAACGTACAGGAAAAGCTCGCGCATTTTTCCTGCGCATGAAAAATTTCCTTTTACGCGCAGTAACGTCAACAGGTGATCGGCCACCTGACGCAGCACGCAGTTCGTAGATTGGTATCAGTACTGAAGTCAACGTCACCGATCGCCGTATTGACGTCACTGGGCGTGGAAGGTGGTTGGTCAGGTGTACGGAAGATGCGCGAGCTTGTTTGGAGGGTATAAAAGAAGCAACAGCCTGTCACTGACCCTTTAGGGTTGCTTAGAGAAAGTTATTCTCGCGAACAGTGAACTTCGATTAGAATTCAACTGAACATCGTGACGGAACACAGCATCTACAGACACACCGAAAATTGTTACAAAAAGATATGTTTACATATTTACACGGCACACAACTTCCACATGGACACCAAAAATTGTTACAAAAAGATATGTATACATACGAACATTGCATGGTAAATGAAGAACACGCAAATGAAACGTTAAGTTCCATATTTTAGGTATTTACATGGTATCTACAAGGTATTTTTCGAGTACTAAAGAAACATTAACCTACCAAAAGCAGGCAGGCCTGAAAACAAGCTTTACACGTCTGTCGCAGACGAACACAAAAGAGCAGGACCAGTGCCGAAGGAATTCCTCCTCACCGAGAAAGAAGAGTTTCTCTGACAAAACTGATAGTAGTTCTTTGCCGAGTCGCTCCAAAATCGGGAAGAGAGCGTGACGGTGACGACCTGCTGCAACCACCTCACAGTGATTGCGCCGCACAAGGGACACCAGTAACAATGAGAAGGTAGGCGAAGCGGTGTCGAGAACAACGCCTAGAAGAGACAAATCAATTTACTGCGAGGCCATGAAATCCAGCATGCACAGCCCTCCAGAAAGCACGAGCAACGGCGCATTATCTCAAAACACGCTTACTTGTTTCCCGTAGGGAGCAGTTCAGGCATGTTGATGATTAGATCATTCTCCACCTTTCGAAGCGATCAATGGTACAAAGAACACCCGAGTCTAGCCACCGCATGAAGTTCTGGAGGTAGCCAGGCAGAAACGATGCCGTCAGCGCGTTTCAAGACACACCACAAGAGGCTGGTGCGGCGTGCGGGAGGAACTAACGGGAGGAACAAAGCGGCTGTTGTGTCAACGATAGCATTGTTTAACACATCTACCCCAGGACAGGTCGACTAGACATGTCGAAACAATGCGACAATTGTTGCATAAAATGGAGGTAGTGTTACTGATTGTGTACCCCAATTAGGGTGCACATTAGGCATTATTACCGTCAGTGGGTGCCTAGAAAATAATATGCCAGAGTTCGTGCGGGCGATTTCTTTCTTCGTACGAGGCGCAGGAAAAAGCGCAGGGCCAGTAGCTGGCAGCAGCGCATTGACACCGAAAGGAGAGCAAGGCCTCCCTGGGAATTCTGCTGCCCTAACGCCGCACGAGAAAACAACTCAGTGTCACCGGACTAAAATAAGGAACACAAAACAGACAGCAATGATCTCACAATGCGTAAAGGCGACTGGTCTACTTGAGAAAGGTAGCAAATGAGAACGCAGAACTAACAGACTGAGTTCCTGTTTAGAAAAAGTTTATTCACTATACGTACAGAGAACAAAAATTTCATAACATTTCAGTGATAAGGGCACATACAACTTGGTAAATCGATGTACCAAGACAAAACCACTACGTTTAAGAGAATTTTATTACCAGATATATCTTACGTAACGTATGTGTTCACAGAAAGATATACAGTGATGATCATGCGTATGTACAGTGCATGCTGTTTTGTACAGTGAAAATACTTATTTGCGTACGGAATGATGTACAATACAAAATTTTGTGCAATAAGGACGGGACAGTCATAAACTTCGAGATGATGAAACCTATATAAACATCAAACGCTGTGTGTACAAACAAGGGGCTCTTTCACATTGTAAGGTGATGTTTATGCATCCACTGGTGAGGACGATTTGCTCTCGTTCTCAAAAACAATAATTCACAAAAGGAACTTCTTTTTAATGAAGGAAATGACAATTTACACTGTAGTTTCACAGTTGTACCAACTCTAGCCCAGCTCCTCAGTAGGGGAGGAAGGGCATTCATGTTTACAAGTGGTTAACGATTTACAGTACTAGATACTGCACAATGGGAGAGCTGAAAGCCATCCCTCGTGCTGGAATGTTCAGCTATACAAGGGGGGGGGGGTTAGAAAATAAGTTTAACGATTTCGAGCACTTGGTACTCAACTATGGAAGAGCAGTAAGCCGTCCCTAATAAGATGCGTGCGCTCGCTTTGCTGTGTAGTAGCTGTCAATGTGTTTAGAAAAAAGTTGTTAACGATTTAGAGTACTTCGTACTCTACTATGGGAGAGCTGAAAGCC
Organism: Rhipicephalus microplus; assembly: GCF_013339725.1. Classification (NCBI taxonomy): domain Eukaryota; kingdom Metazoa; phylum Arthropoda; class Arachnida; order Ixodida; family Ixodidae; genus Rhipicephalus; species Rhipicephalus microplus. Next base: position 35,773 of record NW_023611896.1, on the reverse strand, counting down.
GTCCCGTAGACCTCTAGAGCTACTGAAGCTGTATTCAAGGTACAGTAGAGCTACAAGCTCTATGACAATGTTTTCTACAAGTTATTGAAAAAAAAACATTCAAGACATACCCCTCGCGATGCGCAGCTATAATTGGGACTGCTAGTCAGGGCCAGTTGAAATGTTCCAGTTCTGCGCAATTGAACGATCAAAATTTGCAGAATACGTGCAGAATCAAAATTGGCATGTGGCTAGGCACCAAAGAACAAGATCTGTTAAATTGAACTTCCTTTATCTTTAACAAATATTTGATTAGCTCATTAAAATTTTCAGTTGGTACTATGGGCCTAAGCTGTTACCACTAAACCTTCAAAGCTCCTAACAGGTGTTTTTTGGAACACTAAGCTTTAGCCAAACCATAATGCTACTTTTTAGAAGCATGATAGCCTTACAACCAGTTTCCGAAAACTGCTGCTTTGCAAAACAGTCTTCTTTGTGGAGTCACTCCAAATCGGGAAGAGAGCATGACGGTGCGACCTGCTGCAACCACCTCACAGTGATTGCGCCAGACGAGAGACACCAGTAACAATGAGAAGGTAGGCGAAGCGGTGTCGAGAACAACGCCTAGAAGAGACAAATCAATTTACTGCGAGGCCAAGAAATCCAGCAGCAGAAAACACAAGCAACGGCGCATTGTCTCAAAACACGCTTACTTGTTTTCCGCAGGGAGCAGTTCGGACATGTTGATGATTAGATCACTCTCCACCTGTCGAAGCGATCAATGGTACAAAGAACACCCGAGTCTAGCCACCGCATGAAGTTCTGGAGGTGGCCAGGCAGAAACGATGCCGTCAGCGCGTTTCAAGACACACCACAAGAGGCTGGTGCGGCGTGCGGGAGGAAGTAACGGGAGGAACAAAGCGGCTGTTGTGTCAACGATAGCATTGTTTAACACATCTACCCCAGGACAGGTCGACTAGACATGGCGAAACAATGCGACAATTGTTGCATAAAATGAAGGTAGTGTTACTGATTGTGTACCCCAGTTAAGGTGCACATTAAGCATTAATACCGTCAGTGGGTGCCTAGAAAATAATATGCCAGAGTTCGTGCGGGCGATTTCTTTCTTCGTACGAGGCGCAGCAGGAAGCGCAGGGCCAGTAGCTGGCAGCAGCACATTGACACCGAAAGGAGAGCAAGGCCTCCCTGGGAATTCTGCTGTCCTAACGCCGCACGAGAAACCAACTCAGTGCTACCGGACTAAAAGAAGGAACACAAAACAGACAGCAATGATCTCACGATGCGTAAAGGCGGCTGCTCTGCTTGAGAAAAGTAGCAAATGAGAACGCAGAACTAACAGACTGAGTTCCTGTTTAGAAAAAGTTTATTTACACTATGTACGGAGAACAAAAATTTCATAACATTTCAGTGGTAAGGGCACATACAACTTGGTAAATCGATGTACCAAGACAAAACCACTACGTTTAAGAGAATTTTATTACCAGATATATCTTACGTAACGTATGTGTTCACAGAAAGATATACAGTGATGATCATGCGTATGTACAGTGCATGCTGTTTTGTACAGTGAAAATACCTATTTGCGTACGGAATGATGTACAATAAAAAATTTTGTGCAATAAGAACGGAACAGTCATAAACTTCGAGATGATGAAACCTATATAAACAAAAAACGCTGTGTGTACAAACAAGGAGCTCTTTCACATTGTAAGGTTAATGGCATGATTTGGCCGCAAAAGAGACACACACAAGAAAAGAAACACTCAAACGACAAGCACAGGCGGCACTTCCAACTAAAGCAGACTAGGTGCAGACCCAGACTTAAGTACGAAAATATAGACATGCGCAGTCTTCATACAGCCTTACGCTATCCAACAATCAAACAATCTTGTCTCCGAAGCATACAACGTCACCGACGGTTCGCTGATACACCTTTCACCTTTCTTTTAATGTAATAGGCTTCCATCAGCTCACGCGCAGTTTTGTACCTACTTCTACCCAGAATCTTAAACTCATTAAAACGTGGTACACACCCACAGGCTTTACAGTGCATAGGCAAATGCGCCAAGCCATCGTTCATTAAATTTAATTCGTGCTCCCTAACTCGTTCATTGATGCAGCGCCCGGTAATCCCGATGTACGAGTTGCCACACGAAAAGGGAATCTCATAAACAACGCCTTTTGCACATCTCCCGTACATCGTGGCGTGTTTTTTGCCGCACCCTTGACGGCTCGCCTCCACCTCCCGAGCAGTTCTCGGGCACAGCTGAGCCAGCTTTATGGGCGCAGAGAAGGCGACAGGTACCCCATACCGGCCTGCTACCTTTTTCAGGTTGTGGGAGACCTTATGAACATAAGGAATCACTGCAGGTCTTACGGTTTCGGTTCTTTGTTCCCCCGTGGCAGCTCTAGTAACATCACCCTTAGCTTTCCGCAAAAGCGCTTCGGAGACAGCTGTCAATAGCGAGTCAGGGAAATTCGCAGCTAAAAGACGCTGGATCTGGTTTCCGAATGATGCCTGCGTCATGTGCGTGCACGATTTCTCGAGAGTAGATCCCAGGCAGAGCGTAGCTATACCACGCTTAACTATTTTCGATTGGCAAGAGTCATACGGCATTACACCTTTCTTGGCGCGAGGAAAATATTGCCAACACGTTTGCCCGTCATGGAAAGTTAAGCGGAGATCTAAAAATTGCAGGGTGTTACTTTGCGGCAGTTCTTGTGTAAAAACGAGTCCTTTTCCGTGAAGCCTAAAAATATTTAAAATGTCATCGCAGCGCGTCAAGGAGCCTTGTCTGTTAAAAAGAATTAAAAAGTCATCCATATACCTAAAAACTTTGGCAACGTTCAAGGCGCTATGCAGATTAAAAGCTTCATCGAGCGACCGGTCAATACTAGATAAAAATATATGTTGCACAGCAACGGAGCAATACAGGATCCAATGCAAATGCCGCGTTTCTGCAGAAAAAGCTGCTTGTCGAAAGATATAAAAGTGCTACGTAGGTAGGCTTCTAACAGAGTTAAAAAGTCGTCTATCGTTACACCAGCCGCATTTTGAAAGGGTATGGCGCCACTTTCTTCTATGCAGGCTCTCACCGCAAAGAAGAGTTCATCATGTGGAATTGAATAAAAAAGATCTTCCACATCTACTGAGAAGCCATTGTTGAGCGAGTGCTCATTATCTCTCAAGAACTGCACTATGTCTTTTGAACTGCTAGTGAAGAAGGGGTCCTTAATCTTAACGCACTTCAGCACCTTCTGTAAGTGCTTACTAAGTAAAAGCTGCCATGTGTCCCGTTCACTCACTATACTTCTAAAGGGTACTTCAACTTTGTGTGTTTTTGCGCTGAAGAATACGTTTAATGCCGTAGCTTTCATTTTCTAATATCTGTTGCTAACTTTTGCAACTTGAGGTCTTTACATAGCTTGGAAACCTTACTCTTAACCTTTGATTCAGACTTCTTAATCTGAACAAAATTCTTTCTTATAGCCTCTGCTGCCTTCAAATTAAACATTTCTCGTGGAAGCACTACAAAACACCCTTCTTTGTCAGCTTCCAATATGACAATATTCTTTTCCCTACACAACGCTACTGTCTTTCGCATAACCTCAGTTTTATGACTCTGCCTGGTACCAGAAACACATTTTTTTCAGGCTATCTACACCATCTAACAGACACCTCTCCTTATCCTCTGCTGAGGCTTTACTAGCCACATATCTGTTAAGTGCCGCTAGTTCATGCACAGGAACACTGGCATCGATGCAATACTTGGGTCCCTTGGAAAGAAGCGTTGCCGAGTCCTCCGGTAGGCTCACGTTTCCTAACATTACCACATTTGATGACTTCGTCGTTGATTTACTGTCCTTGTTAATTTTACAACATTGTCCAATGATTTGTTTCCACCAGTATTCCGTCATATGATGGATGATGCGTCTGGAGGTTCTTAACTTCTCTTCCGCTACCCATGAAACATCATTCTTCAGGTGCACAATGCGTAGCCAGTCGTGAAGTAAGCGTACTTGTCTCCACAATTCTGAACGCAGAATTTTGCACAGCCGGGCATTATGGCCCTTAGAAGAAGCATGAGATTCCCTTTTCGCATGAGATTTATGAGATTCCCTTTTCGTGTGGCAACTCGTACATCGGGATTACCGGGCGCTGCATCAATGAACGAGTTAGGGAGCACGAATTAAATTTAATGAACGATGGCTTGGCGCATTTGCCTATGCACTGTAAAGCCTGTGGGTGTGTACCACGTTTTAATGAGTTTAAGATTCTGGGTAGAAGTAGGTACAAAACTGCGCGTGAGCTGATGGAAGCCTATTACATTAAAAAGAAAGGTGAAAGGTGTATCAGCGAACCGTCGGTGACGTTGTATGCTTCGGAGACAAGATTGTTTGATTGTTGGATAGCGTAAGGCTGTATGAAGACTGCGCATGTCTATATTTTCGTACTTAAGTCTGGGTCTGCACCTAGTCTGCTTTAGTTGGAAGTGCCGCCTGTGCTTGTCGTTTGAGTGTTTCTTTTCTTGTGTGTGTCTCTTTTGCGGCCAAATCATGCCATTAAGTAAATACCAACTAGGCCAACAATCAGTATTATTACATTGTAAGGTAATGTTTATGCATCCACCGGTGAGGACGATTTGCTTTCGTTCTCAAAAACAATAATTCACAAAAGGAACTTCTTTTTAATGAAGAAAATGACAATTTACACTGTAGTTTCACAGTTGTACCAACTCTAGCCCAGCTCTTCAGTAGGGGAGGAAGGGAATGCATGTTTACAAGTGGTTAACGATTTAGAGCACTGGGTACTGTACTATGGGAGAGCTGAAAGCCATCCCACGTGCTGGAATGTTCAGCTATACAAGGGGGGGGGGGGGGGTTAGAAAACAAGTTTAACGATTTCGAGCACTTGGTACTGAACTATGAAAGAGCAGTAAGCCGTCCGTAATAAGATGTGTGCGCTCGCTTTGCTGTGTAGTAGCTGTCAATGTGTTTAGAAAAAAGTGGTTAACGATTTAGTGTACTTCGTATTCTACTGTGGGAGAGCTGAATGGCGTCCCGTAGACCTCTAGAGCTACTGAAGCTCTATTCAAGGTACAGTAGAGCTACAAGCTCTGTGACAATGTTTTTACCAAGTTATTGAAAAAAAAACACATTCAAGACATACCCGTCGCGATGCGCAGCTATAATTGGGACTGCTATTCAGGGCCACTTGAAATGTTCCAGTTCCAGTTCTGCGCAATTAAACGATAAAAATTTGCAGAATACGTGCAGAATCAAAAGTGGCATGTGGCTAAGCACCAAAGAACAACATCTGGTAAATTGAACTTCTTTTATCTTTAAAAAATATTTGATTATCTCATTAAAATTATCAGTTGGTCCTATGGGCCTAAGCTGTTACCGCTAAACCTTCAGAGCTCCTAAGCGGTGTTTTTTGCAACACTAAGCTTTAGACAAACCAGAAGGCTATTGTTAAGAAGCAAGATAGCCTTACAACCAGTCTCCGAAAATTGATGTTTTGCGAAACAGTATTCTTAGTGCTCAAAACTACTAGAAGGCTTCAAAGTTGCTTGCAGCATGAGATGTCACGGGCTGGCCATCGTGTATCGGTCCGGGGCGTAGTAATACTACTACTTCAATGCAGAGTACCGATAGCGTTAGCTGGGTTACACACTAGCCGACGAAAACAGCGCTCTAACTGTCCACCTATTCTACCTGTATGCTGGCACCAATAATCTTGGAAACGCTTGTATGTGCATGGTCTTGCGGAAGAATGCAGCGTGGATGTCTTTATAAGAAGGGCTTTTTTCTCTCATTACTAGCAATTCTCATTGAGGATCGGCACTGCGCAAATGCAAGCAGGCTACGGTGGCGCATCTTCCGCATCGGGGGTGATTGTTCCCGCATCTCACTACAGCGACATGGTTAATGACATCAATGTTACGATTGCGACAAAAGTGAGCCCGTAACGAAGCCATTTGCTCGCGATGAGATCTCATTATGTCCATTCTCGCGATGCCTCCGCTTCCGCCAAGGAGCCTGTAATTCCGAACACCTATCGCAGTCAATGTCAAGACAAGAGAACGACAGTGTGGGGGCAGTTCTTTTGTGCGAGTGGTGACATCGCTACCAAGTACGCAATCGACTGTTTTGCAAACACTCCTGCTCGTGGGATTCCGATGCGGCGAAACGGCCATTTCAACGCACTGCGTTAGAGGCAATGAGGATAAATCGTGGTTCGAACCACGATTCATCGATTCACTTTATTGCGCAGAAGTTCCGCAGGTGCAAGAGCCTACAGTGTGGCTGGACGTATCCTTACCTCAACAACAGCAGAAGGGAGCAGGAGTCAAGGCCACTTGCCAAGCGTTGTGAGAAAGCGAAGCGTGAACAAACCTTCAGGACGTCCGTCATCGAGGGCGATTTCCGAATTAGACCTCGCTTAACTCTACTACTTACATAACTGAGAACATATTGTAAAGGGATGACGAATTGTAGTTTCCAAGACTGAACGAAATGCGAACTGAAGGGCTGGTCCACGACCAGACATTAATCGCTGAATTCACGGGCAATTTAACCGCAAACTGTTATGCATTCTGCATGAAGCAAGTTTGTATCTTTCACATTCTGTTGCACTATGCACCAAGGTAATATTCCAAATAAAAAAAAGAAAGCGAGTATAGCCTGCTTTTCGGCAGCGTTTGTAGAGACGACATGTTACTATGCATGTTGTGCTTGCCTAGTAAAGCTTCAACATGGGATAGTTCGAAAGGCGTTTCAATGTTTTTTTACGTTACAGAGGCAAGGCATGCTACAACAGGGGTATAACGGAGAAGTCAAGACACCACAAGACTTCTTTCGTGCGTACTTGTTTGCGCGCCCTCTCTCTTTGAGTCAAATGTCTACATATTAACTGAGCTCTCGGTTATTTTGAGCTTCAATTCGAATGAGACTGGACGGAAATAAGGGCTCGAAAGGTTAAAAAAAAGAACGGGAGAAGCACGCGCACACATACAGGTTCGGTCCTCTTTGTTGGTATTTTGTGCCTCTCGCTCCGCGCAACCGCGTTAGATCGTATTTGCAGCACAGGTTTCAGGTAACCAGGCGCACCACAAAAACGATAGTGACGAACCAATCGAATACTTTATAATGGGAGATGCCCGTTGAACAGACACAATGGAGACACACGGAAACACAAGACAGAACCGTATAAATCTGCTTTGTGCCAATACTTCGAAAGAGTTTGTGTAGTCGCGTGCTAGGCATGTTGGTAGCTAAAATTGTAGATCGATTTGCCGTCAGCTGGCAATGACAAAGAGACAAAACGTGCATAAGCGCTAGCTGTTGGGAGAGTTATGCATCATGAACCTGCCGTGATTTTTAGTGGCAAAAACGTGATGACAGCTGCGGACCAGAGAAATATTATGGCGTCAAAATTGTGTATATACCCCCCCCCCCCCTTCCACCCCAAAAAACAGGTGCCCATGCAGGTCTCCGCAATCGCCTGCTGGGAAGCAGCGTGTAATTAGGACGGCCATGGATCTCAAGTTTCGATTTCGATGATGTCCGGTAGAGATTTTGGGACTAGCAAAATGCCGAATACTGTAAATTTCTTGAGAGATTAGTGATGATTTCTTCGTGGAAAGCGAGTATGGTTAAATCTCATATTATGCATAATGTCACTTCGAGAAAAACGGCTTCATCGTGTGGCAAGGACTATGAAGCTAACACATGTAACTCTGCACGAATCCTTAAGCTACTGCGACGTTGCTGAGTTCCGGTGCATTTGTACAAATGATTTTCGTTGAATGGGCATTTTGGGTATATAATCCTCGTGGGAGTTGGAATGTTTATGTAAAGCACAAATCTGAGATAAAAAACAACCTTTATTGTGGTTTCTTGTAGCAAAGATACATTCATTAAAACTTGTAATAATAATAATGGCAGAGGTAACGTCCTTTACTTTTATTGTGTAATGGTAACGCGCTACCTTTTTTCGAGGTCATGTAGGGTGGTAACGCGTTCCTTGTTTCTTACGTGCATTGACGAGTAACGTATTTAGTTACTTTTTTTTTGGTATAGCATGTATCACACTGCCTGCACTTGAGGAAGCAAGAACATTGAAGACATAATCTTCCTCAGCACTCTGTGTTTCGGAAAAATCAGAGTGATCGGTTTTGAATCCAATGCACGCCGAATCGCTATAACGTTTTTAAATGTGTGAAAAACTACGGGGAAATAAGATTCACAGTCATTCTATTCCTGTGAAAAAAAAAGGCAGCCTGTGATGTAGTGTCTATGATTGGCGTGCTAGTGGGAATATTGCTATAGTAAGTTAATACATTATCATTATGTACGATACGAGATCGAATAAATAGCCTTACATCAATAATGGCGGTGTTTGTTTAGAGCATGATATACATTAACTCATTAAAAGAGGACTCAAGATGAAACTCCGCAGTACATATGAAACCTCATCGTTTCCAGAGTAGACGAAACGACATGACGTTTCTTTCTCATGCCGAAGTGAAAACTGCTGGATTAGTCTAGTTAGTCGGTTCGCTGAAAGTTACTGTGTAACCTAGGGTTATGCTCAGAAGAAAGGGTGCCGATTCAGAGCATGCTGTACGCTACTAAGTGAGCGCCCAACTGAAGCTGTCCCTGCTATGCTAGTGGCATCTTCTCTTAATCAGCTGCTTTAAGGGTTAGGCATTGAACTATCACCATATCTATATACACTCTTAAGGAAAAAATATTTACACTCGGTACAGAGCATAAATAAAAATATTCGTGAAAAATGAGTGTTCATGGGTACGTTCACAATTTCGCAATTGTACATCGCATAAACTAGCATTTCCGCATACAGCAAACAGAAGTTTGACGAACATACCAACAAATGCACATAGCTCAAAATTGAGGCAATAGGGGAGGGTGTATATATTGATTTCAAAAGACCAGGATGTGTATACTCGATGACATCTTTCCTTGACACTGAAGGGAAGGCTGCGGGACAGGAGCTTCAGCACCTGTGTACGCGAATAGTCAGATTTAGCGCACGTCTCGTAACGTTGTGGAAAGCGACGGGGGTGCACCATCGGCGTTCCATATGAACGCAGACTGTTTCGTGTGCTTGGAGAGAGAGAAACATTTTATTTCAAGCATAGAAAAATGTCGGGTGGGGCTCTCAGTCCATAGCTTCAACAGCCGCTGCTGCGTCCCGCGCCCACTGCACTAGCGCCCGCTGGCCACTCGGGCTTTCATCACGCAGCATGGCCTCCCAGTCTTGTAGGGTAGAAATAGGAGAGGAGTTGGCAGAGCGCCTAGCTGGCGGACGCTGACATTCCAGCGTTACGTGAAATAACGTCGGTACCGCTCCACAGCCAGGGCATTTGTCAGGGTAAGAAGTGGAATGGAGGAGGTGGAGGAAAAAGAGGTGCGTAAACGTGTTCGCCTGCAGTTGACGCACCGCAGTTGCATCTTCTCGTGTGAGCGTGTGGTGTGGTGGAGGGTACCGAATGCGTTCTCGTCTATAGTAATCGAGAGTGTCTCGATATCCTAGAAGTTCCGTGTTTGTGTCCTCCTCATCTGGGTTGGACAGCTCTTCCTCCGGATGCCGTTTAGTGAGTGCTCGGGTAGCTGCATGAGCGCAGTCATGACCGGGGAGAGAGGCGTGCCCAGGGGTCCAGACAAGTCGGAACTTGTGTGGCGTGTGGAATGTGGTGTTCAAGATTCGGTGTGTGTGCTATGAGACAATACCCCATGCGAAGGTACGGCAGGTATTCATTGAGTCTGTAAAGATTAGAATAACATCTGCGTGAGGAAGGTTTATGGCAGCTTGGGAAATCGCCAGAGCGACGGTACACTCTTCGCCTTCAGATATGTTCTTTGTAGGTACTCTAATTGAGGCTACTACGTTGTGATAATTGTTCACCACTGCTCCAACTGTAAAACTGCTGGTGCCTAGTGGCGTCGCCGTATAAGAGAGTGTTTGGAGGAGACTGATTGATGAGGCGCGTGAAGTTTTTCACCCTTGCCCACCAGCGCTGAGCGTTGTGCTCAGGGTGCATATTGCGTGGAAGTGGCACGACTGTAGTTCTTGCTCGGAAGGCAGTAGGTAGCTGCTTCCCTTGTGTGCTGTATCCACATCGATTCGGAGGGTACCCTAGCCTGACGAGTAGTCGCTCGCCCACTTGGTTGCTGCGGAGTCTTCGTAGCTGACTATTACGTTGTGCCTCGGTTAGTTCCCTCAGGTTGTTGTGTACACCCATGGCTAGGAGACGGTTGGTAGGATGCGTACGTAGGTAGTCCAAGTGCCGCCTTGACAGCTCTACGGAGGAAAATGTCCAGTCTTCTCTTTGTGCAAGCGTTAGGGTTTGATAAGGCACGCGGTAGGTGATGTGACTTACTATTCTGATATTAACTAAACGTAGAATGTCTTGTTCCTGAAGTCCGTCCATCCCTTCGGTTGGGGATGCGGCGGATTATATGCGTGATTTGAGAAACTTGCTGTTCTAATATTTTCATGGTGTGCGTTGCCTTGAGATAAGCTTGTATATGAAGGCCAAGGATGCGGAGTTTCTGTACGCAGGGAATCACATGGTCCTCTAAGGTGATTGTGATTTGCGGGCTGTTGTCGGGCTTTCGCTGGGGACGACAAATCAGTAGAAGTTCCGACTTATTTGCAGAGCGCGTTAGACCACCTGCTCGTGCGTATGATTGAACTGTATTTACTGCTTATTGGAGGGCATCTTGTATTTGTCCGTCTGAGCCTTTCGTCACCCATACAGTGACGTCGTCCGCGTATAAAGCATGTCGCAGACTTGGAATGGTGGCGAGTAGAGGCGGTAACTTAGCCATGGCGATGTCGAAGACTGTCGGGGATAACACCGATCCTTGTGGCATGCCTTTACCCGCGGGCTTAATGATGCCACTGCGAAGACAGCCTAATCCCATGGTTGCCGTCCTGTTTGTTAGGAATGCTTTCACATAGTCGTAAACTCGTCGTCCGCAGCGTGTTGATGCGAGATTCTCCAGTATTAGGTCATGCGAGACGTTGTCAAACGCACCGCGGATGTCCAAGGCAAGCAGAGCTCTAGTTTGCGTAGAACTGCGCCTGTCCATTACTCCCTCTTTTAGTTGGAGAAGTACGTCTTGCGTGGAAAGATGGGCCCGGTACCCAAACAGTGTGTCCGGAAAAAATCCCTGGGCCTCCAGATATGGTTGCAGTCTTTGGAGGACGACATGCTCCATTAATGTACCGAGGCAAGACGTCAACGAGATTGGTTGCAGGTTTCCAAGCTCTAGGGGTTACCGGACTTAGGTATTAGTGTTATTTCGGCATGTCTCCATTCCTGGGGTAACGTTCCGGATTTACAGTGAGTGTTGTAAAAATCTGTGAGCTGTTCTAGATCTTCGTCGTTGAGGTTTCGCACGAGAGAGTATTGGATGTTGTTTTTTCTGGCGCTGTGTTGCGCTTGATATTCTAGAAGGGCAGCTCGAACTTCGTGCACAGTGATATCAGCATCCAGCGGTGTTGACTCTGTATATGGGTAGTTTTTATATTTTGGCTGAGGGCCTGCAGCAATGTACTTGTCTTGAAGTGTCTGTAAGATGCTGTTGTCGTCCCCATCCTGTTTGTGAACAAGTGTTTGGATGGTACTGCACGTGTAGGACTTGGTACTTTTCGGGTTAACAAGGGCTCTTAGTATGGCCCACGTGCGCGCAGTGCTTAGTGTTTCATTAAGTGACTTACAAAAGTTGTGCCAATTGTTCCTCGTGAGCTCTATGGCGTATTGTTCGGCTTGCAAAGTGAGTTGATCAACGCGAAGTTTAAGCTTGCGAATTGTGTCCTCTGCCTACGCCAGCGTTTTATGAGGCTTCTGCGTGCTTCCCACAGGTGTAGAAGGTGCCTGTCGACATCTGGAATTGCGGTTGTAGTGCTTATCCTCTTGGTCGCTTTATCAAGGTCAGCTTGCAGGCACCGTAGCCATTCATTTAAAGGTCTCCCATTGCTGTCAGTCTGAGCGCGTTGTTTTCTAAATGTATCCCAATTAGTGAGACGGATCCTTCCACTCTGGAGCACGGGTGTTGGAGATGTGCAGTGTAGTGGAAATGATGCAATGATCACTACCTAACGTTTCATGAAGATTTCACCATTTATAATTGCTTAGTCCCCTTACAAAGGTTAGGTCAGAGCACGTATCTCTGGTTTCGCTGGTTCCAATTCTCGTTTGCTCTTGAGGATCTGTGAGCAGCGTAAATCTGTGATTGCAGATGAGGCGTTAAAATTTGGTACCTTTACGCGTGGCCGATAGGTATCCCCATGACGTGTGTGGGACATTAAAATCACCAACCGCTACAACCTGTTCCCCTAGCTTGCACGTTTCCGCTATAATGTACCCGAAGTCGTCCCTCCTAGATTTAAGGGAGCTGTAGATGTTTTGTATAAACAAGCTCTGCTGACTGCGTTTCTGAGGAATAATTTCAGCAAGCACATGTGGAATGGATGACGTCAGTGTGTGTTCTATAGTTGTCAAGTGTTTGGATACGAGTATTGCGACAAGTGATGGTGTTTGTTGATCTGTGTATGTATGGAAGCCCGAGAGGGTAGCTGTGCAGTGCGTCTCCTGCAGAGCCACAATATCCGGAGGGTGCCCTAAAGTGGCAGTGTACTGTTTCAGGGAGCTTCTTTCTTGTTGAAACCCCCTTCAGTTCCACTGTCACATGGTGAAGGCAGGACTAGGGGAGCCCATCTCGCTCTTTTTGGACTGTGTCCTGAGTTAAGAGTGATGGGCGGATGTAAGGGTGGGGTCGTTTGGAAAGACTTTTGGGGTTTATAGCTAGTGTCAATGAGTCTTGGGGCCCTGTACTAAATGACGCGAAGCTTTCTTGTATGTGCTACTTTAGCTCTGTCACCAGTGCTTGGGTATGGGCCTCTAACATATCCCTAAGTTCTGCACGGAAATCATTAATTGCCTTAGTGATCATGATGGTTACTTCAGCTTTAAGCGAGTCTCTCAGTTTTGTGAGGACATCTTGCAGCTCTTGCTTAGTGCAGTTATGTGCGTTAGATGTGAGGGGTACGTTGGGGTGGTTGTGTGATGAGGACGGATGGGAGGAATCGGGTAAAGAAGATTTCAGGCTGGGAGGCCCCGCTGCCCAACTCACCTTAGCCGGAGGCGTCTGTCCAGTGGGCGCTGGCTTCTTGGTTGGTAGCGTTTCTGGTCTCTCCACACTCGCGGCTCTGTCCTTTTGGAGGATCACTCTCAGGGTGGTGGTGCTAGTTTTAGATGCAGTTCCTGTCGTGTTGTTTAAGGATTCCAAGGCCCTGTGCTGAGACTTCCCTCTGCTCTTGGATTGGCTGCACCTCGTTCTGGGCCTGGGCCGGTGTTTCTTGAGTGGTGATGTAGGTGGTGGTGCTAACGCGTTAGCCTCCAGTGCTTTCTTGACGTAATGCTTGTTTGGAGGTTTCTGTTCTCTCACAGGACATTTGGGGTGCGTAGCTGGGTGGTCACCCTGGCAGTGGAAGCATTGAGTTGTACAGCTGTGCTCCGTTGCTGGTTTCTCAACTCCACATGCTTGGCATCGGTGTTTTGTCGGGGTTCGACCTACGTCTGCCCGATGTCCAAGTGCAAGGCAGATTGTGCAAACTTGTTTGCGAGGTCGGTGAATGTAGCATCGGTATTCCGCGCGGTAGTAGTAAACATAACGTGGAACTTGAAGGCCTGCAAAAGTTATCAACGCCATGTTTGTGGATCACATCATTCGGGCGTGCAAGACTTCGGCGTTGGGTGCGTAGATGTTGTCGAGGAGTTCGCTGGGTGAAGTATTCTTCTCGGGGCCGATGATGACTCCCTTATAAGAATTGTCAAGAGCGGCTACATAAGCTTGCATTTCATATCTCTGCGATGCTAGATTTAGTGTAGTGACAGCTTGCAACTTTGTAGCAATAGTTTCGTCTGGTGTCCTCGTGATGGCTATATTGCGTTCCTCTTGGATGCGAAAAAGGAGCTTGTTGACTGTTTCTCCTGCCAGCCCAGCAGTCATGCAGATGGTGCGTGCCAACACGTGATGTGCCCATTCACTGAGGCGAAGTCCTCCTCGTGGTCGGAAGATCACCTTGAAGTTATCCACAGGTAGGGGTGGTGGCCGCGGGGTCACTTGATTTTTGGCAGGCAAGGGCTCGCGTGCGGAATTCATTGTGGTCTTTGGCTTGCGTCGGTGGGTAGCAGTAAACCAAGAACCATCGTCCGGATCCACTGGATATTTGTTGGTGTCTGCAGCATCCATTGCTGCTGATTTGATGGTAGGAACCGGAGAAGCCATGCCTAAGCAACGTAGTTTAGGCACACACCGAATGTCACTGCAACGCGCTCGGTGTTCGCACGAACGCGGCCAAGCGCTGAAAGTTGCAGCGGCGTCGGTGCGGTGTCACGGAGATGCCGATGCATCGCCCATGCCTGGTGACCAAAAAGTTGTTGAGATGAGCACTTACACGTTTCGAAACACTTTAACAGTCTTGACTGTGAAAGTCCTCACCGGGAAGTCTGAAGTAGGTCTGTTCAACGAGAGCGCCGTGGACAAAAACCCATGGAAGCGTCTAAGGACTGGGAGGAGCGATGGAAAACACGTCCGTTTCGTTCCACGGTCGAGTGAAGAGTCCGTGTGCTTCGAGGAAAGAATACAGTCGAGTCAAGTTTCAGACAACAAAGAACAAGGCTGCTTTATTTGTGCAGCTATCTATACGATTACTGTAGGAAAGAAAACACCTTAGAGATAGTCTTCCAAGCGCGAGTTTGCTGTTTGTATATCATTAGTGGGCAGGCGCATTATGGCTGAATTGGAAGCATTCTAACACGAGGTGCTTGTCTTCATCAAGCACGACACGTAAACGAGTGTTTGAGTTACACGTAAAAAGGCTGGACTTTCTCGCGCGTCCGAAAACGCTGTAAAGTAAACAAGTACAACTGTCTTGCTGCGGCGTGCTGCGTCCTGTCTGAAATAGCTCTACGAAGAAAATGGAGGAACTTTTACATTTCAAGTCGAAACTACGGGCGCTGTTGTGGAACTACATTCACTGGCGGTAGGATGCACACAATTTGGCTCTGTAGCCAACCCTCGTTTAGAAAAAAAAGAACGCCAGGCCTGCGCGGAAGGCGCAGCACAGACACAGCGAAAGCTAGAAGAGTGGCCTTTTAGAGCCTTTTATAAATACTCATCGCGTAACTGTGGGTATGCCGTAGTGGGTAATGCCGTAGTAAGTATCAAGCAAGTGTGCTGCAAGCACACTTGTTTGATATATATACCTACTATGGCATTATTAATAAAAGTTTTTGGGTAGCAGGCCAGCATTGGCCATGCTATTTTCAGTCATTCTTCTGAGAAGCGTGGCATGCGCTAAACACTTGCAAGGAATTACGCGCCAATTGTTCATGTAGTGCCTGCCGACAATGAAGAATTATGCCTGAAAAGGGTATGCGCCCTAGTTAAGGTCTGAACAAGAACTAGCTATCGTAATGGGTTGGAGCATTGAACGACCCACTCGTAACGCTATTCGCATTGTGCGACGACAGGTTGTTCTCTCGCTGTTTTAAAACGCTTTACAAGTCGTAATAATGCGATTGCTTTCCCAGAAATCAGCCTACCTTAGGCAAGTTTGCCAAGAAGTCCCAAGCACCGGTGTGGCTCAGTGGTAGAAAACTAGGCTGACCCCAGTGGACCCGGGTTGAAGCCCTACTGTGTAATTAATACTCGCTTTTTTTCTAATTTTGTGCCATGTGCTTACGGAACACAGGAGGCTGGCGGCGGACAACTATGGCGCCAGCGGGTGACCCGAGTTTTGATCTCATTAACAGCTTTCGCTGTAAAAAAAAACTTAGTCACACTAGGTAACAATCAATCATGCGTGACAAAACAGTAGTAAGGAATACACATTCATGCTTTCACAATTGTACATGTGTGTTTACACAGAGTTATCAACGATCTCGATTACTTCGTACTCTACTAAGGGAGGAAGAGTAGGAAGCCATCCCAATTGTTCACTGCGCTTAGAAAAAAGTTGGCAACAATTTAGAGTACTCGGTACTCTGCTACAGGACAGCATAATACCATCCCGTCGGGGTCACACTCGCTGAACCATGTCAGCGAAAATTTCACCGACTTGGGTGTAGTCGTCGTGGCGCAGAAAGCATTGTGCGAAATGCTCCGTGGTGTTTAGAAAAAGTGGTCAACGATTTAAAGTACTTGGTACACTATGGGAGAGCATAAAGCCCTCCCGGGGGTTCAAAAACCCAAGAGATACAGACAGAGAAGTGTTTAGGAAAAACTAGTAAACGATATATATAGAGTACTTGGTACTCTACTACGGGAGAGCACTATATCACCCCGTGGGCCTGTGTTACACAAAGGACGAAGAACATCGCAGGCAAATCTCGCAAAAAATGTCTCTGAAGATAATCAAGTTAAGTAAAGGCTCTCCTCGGATATAAATGCTTCGACCAGTTCACATAACCCAGCTAAAGTGGGCACGCTTTGTATGAATAAACGGAAACAATGCCTCACGTGATCTCGAATATTTAGTGGACGGGCTTCAATTGAGTACGGCCATTGACTCTCTTGGTGAATTTTTTCCAAACATCACCCAAGAGTTAAAAAAAAGAATGTTCAGCACATCTTACACTGCGTAAAGCATAAAGGTGAATGAATACCTGCTGAAACCTTGGTAATACATTCAGTACACTCGAGGATAAAGCTTAATACGTCAAATTCCGCAGCTCAGGACATCACAAATTTGTGGTGGTGACAGACGGTGATTTCTCTCCAATAGACGAAACATCGCTACAGCATTCGTTCGTAATGTGTGCGTTCCACAGGCATGACGCACTCGGAGGACGAAGCAAGTTAGAAGGCGTTGCGCGTGAGCTTACAATGCACTGCGCGGAGTGGTGGAAACCATAGGCACGGGAGCGCCGTCGGAGATGCGAAGACTGCAAAATCGGGCGTAACCCACTTTCGTGAGCGGTGCGTGTACGTTGAGATCTTGTCCCTGCAAAGACGAGTGTGGCATTTTCTTATCACCTTCATAGAGGCATAGGCGGGGTGCTCCAGCTCAACCGTGCCCTTTTTTGGTGCCGCCCATGGTCCAGAGGAGTGTGAGGGGGTGGCATGGGTGTTGGGGTGAAGTCCAGCATGGATTTTATCTCGTATTTTGTGGAGCTTAATTATGTTTCTGTGAGGGGACATACCTGGTGTCCTTCACAAGTTTCTATTACCGCGTTAAACATGTTCGAGTACTACTCAGGACTAACACTAAGTTGACGCTTGGGTCACCACAAGCAAACAAATACACAGAAAAACAAGCAATAACAAACAAACAGACAAGCGAGCATGCACACGGAAGTGTCTAAAGTCCCACTAGCAATAAAACGAAGATGCATTTATGCCAAGGTGAGATATTGTCTGCTCATTTTATTTTCCTCTGCTTAGCATAGGAACGAGCTCTTTAAAAAGTATTTCTTCTTTTAAAATTTCCACAGCGACAATGCATTGCAAGGAAATTTCGGAGGTCATCGAAACGCCTGTTTCTCGCACAGTTCCAGCCCGTTAGGAGCAAAAACTTCTCGCACTTACGTGTGCTCATTCTCCATAGGCGCAGGCGGCATTCTAAAGCACAACGATTACTGTAGCGTCCATCGAACCAGAGTCTCCAGTGTGGCTTATTGAGAGAAAAAATATTCAGAAGGGCAGGTAGCAGCACCAGAAAGCAATTTGAAAGGAGGGAGAGAAGCAGGAGATAACTTTAAAAAATAGCTTTCTACCCCCTTTTCGATAGGCGAGGAGTAGGATGAGAAACGTAAAAATGAAACATAGTGATGCATACAAGAAAATAACATGCACATTATAACCCCTGATGCTGAAATTTACAGCATATAGTGAGTAAAAGAGCCATCGCTACCACATTAGTTCACGCAGGCAGTTTCTTTAGAAGAACGGCCATGTCTTCGCCCAAGACAATTCGAAGAATAACAAAACCTTCTTTTTTCTTCTGAGTTCACTGTCTTGACCACTCCCTAAAAGTTTTTGGCACCTTACCTGGCCTTGCAATCCCTCCAAGATCGTAGGCATGCCACTCATTCTGCACGTCGCAGAGTGTTCTAGTGCCTCTTGGATCTGTCAACGTTGGTCCAAACGACGGTGTCTTGTGATGAGGCCATCTTGGGACGTCATTGAAACGCTGCGATAACATCCTCATACGAATATATTTATAGAAGCGAAACAGCTCATGGGGATGCTCCATCTGGTGTGCGGTGTGATCACTCTTACCCCGCAATTGCCAACTATATTTATTTAAATATTTGTGGTGGTTAAAATCCCAGATTCACCATACGATTATGAGACGCCGTTGAGTGCAGGGTTCCTGGAAATTTTGACCACCTGTGGTTCTGTAACGTGCTCATGGCCCGGGCCTCAAGCACTTCCGCCTCTACCGAAAATGTGGCTGCCGTAGCTGGGATTCGATCCCGCGACCTGCTCGTCAGCAGCCGAGTGCTCTAACCACTCGATCATCGTGGCGGGTCGATAGCCAACTCTTCCCCCTCTCTTCGCATGAGCGCAAGGAAGTGGGAGCAAAGCCCCTTTTCCTTGCACGCATCTGTTCGTTTTTCCTCTCCCTTTGCTCTCTCCACCACAGCTATGCACTCGTAAATGATGCTGTGCTTGCTCGCTTCACTTCACTTTCCTGGTAGTTCTAGGTGTTCACTTTTCGGCACACACATGGGTAGTACACAAAAATGGGTGGGGAAAAAACATAAGCGGTACACAATACATGCAGAACTGCACACACAAGTGAAACATACACGAAAGCATACAAATGCGAACAAAAATGGGTGCACAAGTGAACACCAGCCCTGCTTCACATCCCCACATAGTTTCCTCGAGTGGGGGATGGAGTAAATTTTAAAAGCGAAGCAGCTCATCGACTGTGTAACGCTATCGCGTGCGTCCGCACAAATTCTTTCGCCACTGGTGTTGAAGCGCTGCCAGGTAGGTCAAGTCACAGCTGCGCATTGACGTCACTCCGCAACCCGCAGCAGCTGCCGGCTCCTCCATCCGCTCGCAACACATTTTTTCTCGCTTCACCCTCTTCACAGCCACAACGCTCGAGCAAACATCGAGTGGAAACACTAGACAGATTTATTTGCGCGTCCGCAGCCGCCGTTCGCATACCATAAGGATTTCCTTCGGGGGGATTGTCTATAGTTTAGTTGGGTGACGACGCTTAATTTTTGCGTTTATTTCATCATTTCTTGTTGACGCCATCGTCACCGCGTAAGGTAACCTCTGGCGTTCACTGTGGCATTCAAGGCTTGTGCCCCAAGAAGGCATTCACCTAGCCGAAATTTTCACGCGAATTTGTAAGCTGCTCACTTCTCCACCTGCACGAAACTAATTGTAAAATTCATACCGTAGATGCTTTCAGAGTTAGGGTGAACGTGTCAGAAGCACTTGCAGCGGTCCCTGGGGATGCACGTCGTCCCGTTCTTTGCGAGCAGGTACCCGTCGGCGCAGACGCAGGCGTTCATGCGGCACACTTGCACACAGTGCCGTGGGCGCACGTCGCAGTAGGCGGGGCACAGAGACGCGCACTCTTCGAACTTTTGGTTTGGGCCGCAGTCTGGTTGGCATCGGGACACCGGTACACATGGACCATCAACCGATGACCTGCGCAAAAAAAGTTCGGTGTTCGAAAGGGCAGATAAAAATCTCCTTTTTTTCGTTGGTCAATTTGTGTCACGGACAGCCATATTTGGCAACACCGAGTCACGGCAATTAACGGGCGCCGTACTTCCCCACTGACCGTGAGAACGGCAGCGCATGAAAGGGAGCCGAGAAGGGCAGAATGGGGTGCTCTTCTTCTTAGAACGTCGCCGCCGACGGTTGATCCTTTTGTAACTGCGGTGCCGTCTGCAAGGTCGTAGAAGGCCGCGGTCTACCCCGAACAAGGATTAGACTACGAGACGCACCGGTTGAGAGCCAAACGGTTGACTGTTCCTACGGGGAAAAGCGTGGGAAATGCTTTGGTGGCCAAGCTGTATGACAACAACCCGACAAGTTTTCACTCTCGCTAGTTGAGGGCCCCCTCCCAATTAAAAAGGGGTGGGGTCAAAATATTTTTGGGGCGGAGTTTCCATCAATTAAACGCGCTTGATTGGACCCATGTAGAGGTCTCTTGTCCCCAAGGAAGAGAGCGAGGAGACACGAGGGGGATTTAAGCGCAGGATTTTGCCCTGCTAGGCAGACTAGTCGCTGACCAACATGGTGTAGAAACAGATCAACAAGCATCTCTTCTAGAAGTTTTTAGTGTGGCTCTGTATCGGCTGGCCACCTAAACTTAGCCGTTCGTCTAGCTGTGACGCGATATTAACGTCTGCAACGTAGACATCGGGACTTCGCCTCGAGTTAGCTCAACCTGCTCGAAGTCACCTTCAAGCACTAGCCTCCCGGAGCCACCAGCGTTGCAACACCGGCGACATCGCAGTAGTGCCATAACTTTCTTCGACTTCTCGCATCCGATCGTCGGGGACGCAACGCTGCCGGTCATCACACGTATGCCTTCACTTGTTTATATCTTCGAACTTTCTCCTCCGTAGTCGATTATTGTTAGTTTGCGTAGTTTGTAATAGTTCTCTCTCGTAAGCCGATTTATTGTTTTGTTTATGTATTTTTTAGTTGTATCAAGTGTTGATGTATTTTGTGATGATGATATATGGTGTTTTTTGGCGCAAGGGCCATTTGATGGCCAAAGAGCGCCAGTTCATGCGACAAGGAATATGGACAATGATTGTGATTAGCGGCTGTATAAGGGCCATAAAATTCCTCGCGGTAAGGCGGGTAAAAAAGATACAAGTAATAAAATCATGACCATGCCGTGAAAGGTGTGTGTGGTGTGAATAGATAACAAAAGTTGGTGATAATAAAAAACGATGGTGTATATCTATGGCATTAGCACAAGTGCCTCACTGGTTCATACCCTTGCGTGCAAGGGCCGTGAGGCAAGTGCTTTCCTGTGTAACCACCGCAGCAAAAACCTCCCTTGAGAGGTCGTGCTACGGGATGCCCGGGTATATGATATGAAAATTACGAATTTCTTTTAAAAGCGCTAACAGTGATTTATGACTAAAAAGCGGTTCCCTACCAACGAACATTGCAGGGTGTAAAGGTATATGTTGTCGGTAGGGTAATGGAAAGTGTTGTCTTCTTAGAGTGTCTAACTGTTTACATTGAATTAAAACGTGAAGAACTGTTAACGCCTCACCACATTTATCACATTATGGTGGATCACCACCGGACAAAAGATGTGTGTGTGTCGTGTATGTGTGTCCTATCCTGAGTCTTGTTAGTGTTACCTCTGTTAGACGTGATTTTGATACTGGTGGCCAATGGCCAAGGTGTGGCTTGATAACGTGTAGTTTGTTTTGTGTGTGTGTATCCCACTTGCTCTGCCAGTAGTTCCTGAGGTTTCGTTTGAGAGACGGCTTAAGATCAAGGGCCGGGATTATTATGGGTGTAGGGGCAGTGCTTTCGTGGACGGATGCAGCGAGCTGATCCACCCTCACGTGGCCTTGGATCTCACGGTACCCTGGCACCCAGCACACTACAACATGTTGTTTGAGTGTGTACAGTGTGCACAAAATGGAGTAAAGTAAGACGAGGACCAGGTTTTTTTGTTTTTTAAGACTGTGCAGAGCCGTTACCACACTGAGGGAGTCTGTATGAATTACTGCTTTTTGTATTTGTAATTGTTTGATGTGTTTAGCTGCCACAAGTATCGCGTAAGCTTCTGCTGTGAAGATACTTGTGCTTGGATGTAGAGGGCCAGCATCCGAAAAGGATGGGCCGACAGCAGCGTAGGACACAGAGGAGTTGGACTTGGAAGCATCTCTAAAGAACTCAGGACGTGTGTATTTGTGTTGTAGTTCGAGGAAGTATGTTCGGATATGGGCAATAGGCGCATGTTTTGTAACTCCTAGAAAGGACACATCGCAGTGTATAGTCTGCCATTGCCACGGTGGCGGATATGCTGCAGGAGCCATTAAACTGTGTTCTAGTGAGACTCCAGTTTCCTCGGCTAGACTTTTTAGGCGAACTGAGAAGGGCTGCCTCATCGAAGGCCTGTTTTGAAACAGAAATGAGCTCGACAAGTCATTAATAGTAGAGTATGAGGGGTGCTTTTTATCTGCTTTCACCTTAAGGAAATAAACAAAAGACATATAAGTTCTCTGCAGATGAAGCGACCACTCATTTGACTCAACATAAAGGCTTTCTACGGGGCTGGTGCGAAAAGCACCCGTAGCAAGGCGGATGCCCAAATGGTGCACGGGGTCCAGCATCTTCAAAGCACTTTGAGTTGCAGACTGATAAACAACGGTCCATAATCTAAGCGGGTGCGAATGAGGCTTCGATACAGATTTATGAGGCATTGCCTATCACTACCCCAAGTAGTACGTGACAGCACTGTTATAACATTCATGGCTTTTATACATTTCATTTTTAAATTCTTGATGTGCGGAACGAAGGTCAGCCTGTTGTCCAAGATTAAGCCTAAAAATTTATGTTCGGCTTTGGCGGACAGGCGTTGCCCATTCATTTGAATATCAGGTTCAGAGTGCATGCCTCTCTTTCGAGAGAACAAGACACACGTGCTTTTTTGTGGGTTAAGTCGAAATCCGTTTTCATCTGCCCATTTGGAGACCTTGTTTAAGCCCAGCTGAACCTGCCGCTCACACATTGCCAAGTTGCATGACTTGAAGCCGAGCTGAACGTCGTCGACATATGTATAATAGGACGTATTGCGGGGGATGGACAAGTGCAGAGAATTCATTTTGATAATAAAAAGTGTGCAACTAAGCACACCACCTTGTGGCACGCCTGTTTCCTGGACAAATGTTTGGGAGAGAACACTGCCCACACGGACACGGAATGTCCGGTTTGTCAGGTAACTTTTCATTATATGAAACATTCTTCCGCGCACACCAAGGTGGGACAGGTCTCTTAGAATTCCAAAACGCCATGTTGTATCATAAGCCTTTTCGATATCGAGGAACACAGAGAGAAAATATTGTTTATAGACGAAGGCATCTCTGATCTGTGCCTCGATACGAACAAGGTGGTCTGTGGTAGATCTATATTCTCGAAACCCGCACTGAAATGGGTCGAGCAAATTGTTTGTTTCAAGGATATGTATCAGTCGGCAGTTTATCATTTTTTCAAAGACTTTGCACAAGCAGCTTGTAAGTGCAATAGGCCTATAACTTGACGCTAAAGAAGGGTCCTTGCCCTCTTTCAAAATGGGAATAATAATAGCCTCTTTCCAGGAGGTAAGGATAGTGCCAGAAAACCAGATAGCATTGTACAAACAAAGTAAGGTTTTTCGTGTTTCGGCTGGTAGGTTTTTTAACATTTCATACACCACACGGTCAGAACCTGGGGCAGAAGTACTGCAGAAGTTTAGAGTTGTTCGGAGCTCAGCTAAACTGAAAACTTGATTGTATGCTTCGTATCTAGTGAATTTGTGTTCGAGTTTCTGATTTTCTATTCTTGTTCTGTATTTTTGGAAAGTGTCTGTATAGTGGGACGAGCTGGATACCCGTTCAAAGTGTGCACCGAGGAAGTTTGCCTGATCTTCCAAGGTATCAGCTTGGGTGTTTACGAGTGGAAGTGTGTGTACTTGTTTTCCTGCTATCCTACCAACCATGTTCCAGACTTTAGCCTCCTGTGTGTATGAATTGATCCCCGATAGAAACTTCTGCCAGCTTTCTCTTCTGGCCTTCCGACGCGTTCTCCTGCCTTGGGACTTTATTTTCTTGAAGGTGTCAAGATTTTCGGCTGTTAATGAGTTCCGAAGCAGCCTCCATGCCCTGTTCTGTTCCTTTCGCGCATTACGACACTCTGTGTTCCACCATGGAACGTGTCGTTTGCCGGGCATTCCAGATGTTTGCGGTATGCACCTGGCTGCTGCGTCAGTTAGAAAAGCTGTGAAGTACTGCACAGCTTCATCTATGTCTAACCTACATATGTCTGTCCAACTAGAACGTGTAGTGTTGTGGAATTGTTCCCTGTCTGCTTTGTTCATCAGCCATTTGGGAACATGTGCAGGACATTCATATGTTGTTTGTGAACTCAACACTACAGGAAAATGGTCACTTCCATATAGATTATTTATGATTTTCCATTTCAGTAGGGGTAGGAGTGAAGGTGATACGATGCTGAGGTCTATAGACGGGTAAGTTTTGTTGGCAACGTTATAGTATGTTGGCTCTTTCCTATTCAACAAACAGGCACCGGAAGAGAAGAGAAATTGTTCAATGAGACGACCTCGTGCATCACAGCGAGAATCGCCCCACAGTCCACTATGTGCATTTAGGTCTCCAAGAATCAAATAAGGTTCAGGCAGTTCGTCTAATAAAGACTGGAATTCACGTCTTCAAGACGTTGGTGGGGAGGTACATACAAAGAGCAGATGGTGACGAGTTTGTTTAAAAGTACCGCTCGAACAGCCACCGCCTCAAGGGATGTCTGGAGTGATAAATGTGTACACGCTACTCCTTGGTTAACAATAATGGCTACGCCACCGGATGATGCCACATCATCATCTCGGTCCTTTCGGTATATGACGTAAGCACGTAAAAAATTTGTATTGGAGGATTTTAGGTGTGTTTCCTGTACACACAGCACTTGAGGTGAGTGTTTGTATAAAAGCTCTTGGACGTCGTCGAGGTTTTTAAGCCGGCCTCTGACGTTCCAATGAATAATTTGTGTTTCCATATTGGAAGCAAAGTAGTGCTGTGTGTACGTTAAGGGAGTGACTTGTTTAAGGTGAAAGGTCAAGCTCAAGTAACAGGGCTATTATCAGGCCCTGTTATGAGCTTCTTGGTTCTCTTGGCGCGCTCCAGAGAGCCGCGCCGCTCTTTTGGCACCAAGGGTGCCTCCGTATCCATTGCCTCCTCGGAGGCACTGGATGCACGCTCATGCGAGCTGGTTTTTCGAAGCTTGGGCCTCGCCTGGCGAGGTGAGGCCTTAAGACCCGAGAGCCCTGGAGTCTCTGGTCTCTGTTCAATAGTAGGTGGAGTAGACTCGACTACTGCTGCCTTGGGGGCAGGCGCCACAGCCAATGGCTCACTCTGCGCAGGCCGAAGGAGTGGCGAGGGCTGGTGCGACACTGCCCCCTGGCGCGCCGCATCAGCATATGTGGGGCCATAAAATGGCGAGACTCTTTTCCTTGCTTCTTTAAATGTAATGTTTTCTTTTATTTTTAAAGTGATGATCTCTTTTTCTTTTTTCCAGAAAGAACAGGAACGTGAGTACGCAGCATGATTACCGCCACAGTTCACACAGTGTGCAGGTGCTTCGCAGTTGTTGGACGCATGGCCCACGACTCCACACAGAGCACACGTTTTCCGGCCACGACAGCTTTGCGAGCCGTGGCCACATCTCTGACATTGGAAGCAACGGCGGCGGGTGGGAATATATAGTCTCACGGATGTCTTTGTGTACCCAGTCTGAATAGTTTCCGGCAAATCGCTCGAAGCAAAGGTCAGTACTAAGTGTTTGGTTGGGATTTCCTTTTGATCTCTTCTGATCTTAATACGCTCTACGTTTGTCACGTTCTGGCTCTTCCATCCTTCCAGAAATTCAGCTTCCGTCAGCTCAAGCAAATCTACGTCCGATACGACCCCGCGAGATGAGTTCATGGACCTGTGTGGCGTAATACTGATGGGTGTGTCTCCAAACGTTGTTATGGTGTTCAGTTTATCGAATTGGTCTTTGTCACGTATTTCAAGGAGTAGATCTCCACTGGCCATTTTGGTAACCTTGTACCCGGCACCGAGAGTTTCGGTTAAGCATCTAGAAACTACGAAGGGGGATACAGTTCTGGCTTGCTTGTTAGTTTTTTTGCAGTGTATAACGTGGAAATGAGGAAACATTTGTCTTGGCCGGATGAAAAAATTGATGTCTTCGGTGCGTACGCGCTTTGAGGAGGCACGATCACTGAGTAAAGGGAATGCTTTCTGCATGCTAATTGTATGTTGTTCAGCAGCGTTGGCGGCCACCCACCACGGAGCCCAACGAGGGGACGCTACAAGTTTGCGGATGCTGAAACCGGCAGACGCCAGCCGTACAACGCCACTAAAACCCAATGCGCCTAGACCAAGGTAGGCTATTTGCACAGGGTTAACCCTTGTCGCCAGGAAAATTGGAAGTAAACAGAAGAGAGAAGTAGACAGGAAAGCTAAAAAAGTAAGAAAGACGAAGATGTAGGGAGAGAGAGATAGGAAAAGGCGACTGCCGATTTCCCCTGGGTGGGTCAGCCCAGGGGTGCAGTCTACGTGAAGCCGAGGCCAAAGAGGTGTGTTGCCTCTGCCGGGGGGCCTTAAAAGTCCAATCACCCAGCGTCAGCTCAACCCCCAGGATCCCCTTTTCCCCGGACACGGCAAAGCCACGCACGGCTAGGCGTGGGAGGGAGCCGAAACTCTCCCGTTAGCTCGGGTCCGTGGTGTCGCTACACACCAAACGCCTACTTGCGCAGACGCCCCTGCGGGGTGTTGATGTATTTTGTTAGTTGTATTGAAGTGTTGTATTAGATCCCGTGTGCTGCAATATCACTAGAGTAGAGTTTGTTTTGTTTTCTCACGTCTCTGATCTCTTCACTGTCTCTGCTTGCATACGGAACGAACCAACCTGCTGTCATTCCCGTCACCGAATTCGCGCTGGCGACGCTAGAGTGGCAGCTTGTAACAATCTGGAACACCCACCTTCAAAGATAGACAGTGTAAAAGTAACAAGGAGAACGAAGTACCCAAACAGGCATTCTAAGGGCAGTGCTCACGGAAGGAAACTTCTCAGCTTAGGGTCAATAAATGTACGTACATAATTAAGATTTCATCGCCTACAATTCACATTTTTTGGGCACAATGTTAGGTCACACACTTACATCCGAACCAACAACTTTTGTAGTGACCATATTAGTGAAACGTCGCTATACAGTTAAAGCTACTTATAAAGATTCCGACTTTAACAATACATCGGTTATGACATTGACACGTTGCTATACCGCCAGCTTTTGGGTGTATTTTATGGAGAAAGAGCCCTATTAAAGCAATGTTCGCAGGCTGCATTATCGGTTGTAACAGTGAATTCTGACTGTGGGATGTCCTTGTTCAAAGGTAATAAAACGCAAATATATTGAAGATAAGGGGAAAAAAACTAGAAGTTCAAACCTCCACCTACAACCCCAACATCCCCCAACGCCCTTTCGGTTTCACACTATGCTTCGCTGCAGAGCCTTGTGCTATTGTGGCCAAGCCAATTTTCAAAATGCTCTATTTTGATTGTTTTTGGAGATTATGACCACCTGGTGTTCTTTTAAATGCATCGAAATCACACAGTACTCAGGCTTCTACAACATTGGCTCCATTGAAATGCGAGCATAGCGGCCGGGATCGCACCCGTTAACTTCGGTTCAGCAGCACTAGCCCAGAGGCCAAGCTTGAAGTGCATGAAAATGCGGACGCTTTGTGCAAATTTCTAAGCATGTCTGACAAAGGCATGTCTGAAAAGAAAAAAAATGGCAGCTTTGTCATCCTTATGACTGATGTCTGTTGGGGCAACCTATGAAATTCTATTATCTCCCCCCCCCCCATTACCTTTTTTTTGTGCAACCCGTTAATAGCGATAACCGGCTCTAATGACGGAATTTCGAAGGCACCAGAGTATTGTTATAAATGAGGTCGACTGTATCGAGAAACTGAATAAAGTAGTAATGTTAAGCTGCGTTTCATTTGGTGCACACCATACTTTCATTTATTTCCTTTTTGACCTCCGCTTTGTGCTCCTTTCAAAATGCTTCCCCAAATGGGTCGGTAAAATATGGGGGGAGGGGGTTATGGGCAGTACGACACTCTTGGCAGTTTCGGTTACAGCCGAAATGACCAAGTGTGTTAAAACGTCGATTCCTGACTGCGATTCGTTCAACTACGGCCATTATTCTTTGCACTGCCAGAAACCGGAAGCACGGGCACATGAACAGACGCAAACAAGCACACCCCACGTGTGACTTTTAGGCAAACGTCTGTTGACTTGTCATGAGACAAGGAATGAGCATAAAAAAGCAGTAATTGAAAGAATGAGTAGAGAGACTTAAATTACCGAGGAATACTAACGTTCCTAAAACAACAAACGACTTTGACAAGGGCTACATTTGTAAGTAATGTCTGGCTTGACACTTTTTTTTGTTAGCTGTCTAAGAAAGACAAAACGACAAAACTCAAGCGTGTTCGGCGTGCTGGCTACGTAGGTGCGTCGTTACACAACAAGATATGTGCCTGACAACGCGGCATATAACGACTTGTTTCTCGTCAAACGCACAGGGCCGAAAATTAGTGCCTCATGTACACTATTGCGTTAAATATTTTTCGTATAAGGTTGAATGGTTTCGAGTATTTATACCCAAAGGCGACTGCGACTACGAGAGTGGTCGTAGGGGAGCGCTTTTGATAATATCCACCCCATGAGTGAACTGCAATAGAGCACACAGTACACGGGACTCTAGTATTTTGCATTTACTTAAAGGACAAACCGAGACTCGTATCAAACGCGCATCTTTTCGGCAGCAGTCTCTGACACACACAAGTACTCACGCACACACGCAGATGGAAACGCCCCTCCCCTCACCAACGCCACCGACCATTACACGCACACATGCACAGGCCGATACACACATATATATTGCCAAGTGCAAAAAAAAAGTTCTTCGGGAATAGTATCACCACGCTGTCAGACTCACTAAAGCAGGTCTCCCATTAAAGCAGCCACAAAAAGCAGAAAACAAAATGCGTCCCCTTGATCATGCGGATAAGGCATTCGGCTGTTGATCAGCCGGTAGCGGGAATGAATCTCGGCTGCGGCGGCTGCATTTTTTATGGAGGCGAAAATGCTGTAGTCCTGTGTGCTCAGATTTGGGTGCACGTTAAAAAACCACAGGTGGTTGAAATTTCCGGAGCCCTTCACTACGGCGTCTCTCATAATCATATATGATTATGACCACCATATATGGTGGTTTTGGGACGTTAAACCTCGCGTATCAATAAAAAACGAACAAGCCGATCCAGAGCGTGTGCTGTCCCAAACGCCTTGTTGCCTTGTTTCTTCAAGATGCGGGCTCGTGATCGCCGAAGTTCGTGACCAGGTGGCATTATTCTCCCAATGAAAAAGCGACACAAAACACATCACCCCGATGCTTACGCAAGTGGTGATGCATAAGCAGAAAGAAACTGAACCAACATATTTTGGGTCATTGAAGAAAAAAAAGTGGCCATGCTGAGGCATAGTCGCACTAACGCGTGATGTACAGCATCGTTCGTACAGCGTTACCCATTTCGGGGTAGTGCTTTCTACGCTGGGGCGACAAGGTTTTGTTTAGGACAATCTCACAGTTCACGTCTATACCACGATGCACCACTTTGTGGGGTCGAAAGTATACTTAGTAACTTTGCGGGCAACCTTTGGTGGTTAACCGGAGTGAGACGCAAACTTGATTTCTCGGGTAGCATTCCACTTCTCGATAGCGAAGATTAGAGCAACTTGCTCCTGGCCGACCGCGACGCTTCTTTAGCATATAGAGTGAGCTCCTCAGTGTCAGGTGTGAGCAAAACGTCGTAATAATGTGGCAGCACAGTATCTCGCTGGTCTTGACCCCAAAGTCCGTAGACAAGACGGAAAGGCGTGAATTGTGTCGTTTTCCTGATGGCATTGTTGTACGCGAATGTTATATGTGGCCGAACCTCCACCGGCGTATTGTGCTGAACGTCTACATATATAGAAACAAAACAGTGACGGTTTGTTCAGTCACTCCGTCAAGTCCTTAGTACGTGGGTGATACGCCGTTGCCATACGATGGCAAAGGTAGCTTAGTTTGAATACTTAGTCAATGAGCTGAATCGTGAAAGTGCATGGTCCCCCAATTTGTGATGACGCAAGATGGGGCACCACGGTGACGAACAATGCGATTGACCAAAAACTGGCCAACATGAGAAGTTGCATCTTGTTATCGTGGCGCATCTCGTTCGGTAGTCTGTAGCTAACACTGTGCAATTGCTGCCGGCAGATGACAGCGGCCGTGACAAATCCATTCCTTTTTGACGGAATGGCACCCTAGGGGGTGTGATTGGTTGCAGAATGCCTGCAAGCTTCAGTGGCGGAGATTTGCGGCTTGGACATCTACGGCAGCCAATTACATAGCGCTTGATGGATATATATATATATATATATATATATATATATATATATATATATATATATATATATATATATATATATATATATATATATATATATGTATATATAATTATATATATATAATTATATATATATATATATATATATATATATATATATATATATATATATATATATACTGTAAGAATTCATTGGACGTTATCCTCATTTGTCAATAACCATCATTAGTCTTCGCCCGTTACTCTTCATCATCGGCACCTTTTCGCTGTTGCTTGAATAAAGCGTCAGCTGAACCCGTGGCATTTCAAGTGGTGGAAGGTGCTTCCCGATCTCTTCGACCTCTCTCCATCCAAAGCCACCTCCTGGAGCTCCGTTCGGGACGTCGCTTACGCCAGCAGAGCACCATGGTGCAAGAGCAAGCCCAACCGAATCACCCGCCGGCTCAACCACCCATCGCCAACCCTAGCCCTGTCAACAACCCCCCTCGGGAGCCTCCAATCTTCTCCGGTCTGCCTGGCGAAGATGTCGAAGACTGGCTCGACAACTATGACCGCGTAGGTGTGTACAACAACTGGAACGAGGCATCAAAATTAGCACGCGTCCAGTTTTACGTCTCTCAGGTTGCCAAGACGTGGTTGCTAAATCATGAGAGCGACTTCCGCGATTGGTCTTCCTTCAAAGACCAGCTCCGACGCATTTTCGGCACACCGACCGTCCGTTCAGAAGTTGCTCGGAAGAAATTGACAGAACGTGTTCAACATTGCGGTGAGTCCTACACTTCCTATATTGAGGATGTGCTTGAGCTTTGCCGCCGTGTCGACGACACCATGCCAGAAGGTGATCGTGTTCGGCACCGTTTGAAGGGTATCGGACCTACCGCTTTCAATGCCCTCGTCGCGCACAACCCTTCGACGGTTTCCGACGTCGTCTCTGTATGCCAGCGGCTTGATACCTTGCAGTCAATCCGCCTGCGACCCGAATTCTCTGAGAACCTCCTGGCAAACAGTATGGAGCTCCGATCTATCATTCGAACCATAATTCGTGAAGAACTGCAAGCCTACAGTTTACCTCCTTCTCACAACGTTCCCGCTCAACCCGCTTCTAGCGATCTGCGTGGCATTATTAGGGAAGAAATTTCAGCGTTTCAAAGCACCCACCGTGCTCCACCATGCACCCAACCCGCTTCGTATGCACAGATTGCTTCAATGCAACCCTCGCCGTCTGAAGTACCACCACCTGTGCCTGATTACGAACATCTCGCACCTCTAGTCGCCCGTCCACCGAACCCTAGCTACCGCTCTTCCTGGCGGGCCCCACGGCCTATTTGCTACTACTGCGGAATTCGATGACACATTTCTCGGGTCTGTCGACGTCGGAAGCAAGATGAACGTCGTGGTTATGCCGCGTTTGAACGAGACGACACATGTGCACGAGGTTACTACCATTATGGCGACAGTCCTGCCAACCACCGATCCCCGTCTCCTATGCGCATTTCCAACACGACCAACAATACACGTGCCTCCCGACCACGCTCCCCTTCGCCACGCCGACGCTCTGTTTCACCCCTTCAACCTGTCTCTCAACTGGCTGCCCAGCGATCGGAAAACTAGACAGTGCAGTTTTTGGAGGGAAAACTGCATCGCGGCGAAATGTCACAAGTTCTCCTGAACGACCATCAAACATTTTATTGGCAATTGGCAACTGTGCAAGGTGTACGGGTGTTGGCTTTGGTGGACACGGGATCAACTATTTCAGTTATGCGTGCCGACTTGTGTTCTCAATTGCGGAAAGTGAAGACACCCTACCTTGGATCATCTTTGATTGGGGCCAATGGAGCAAGAATTAGACCATCGGCCTAATGTACAGTGCGTGTCTTCATTGATGGTATTCGTCACCACATCACCTTCGCTGTCTTAATTTCATGTGCTCATGAACTAATTTTAGGTTGGGACTTTCTCTCATCAGCATCTGCATTAATTTCTTGCCGTCAACGTGTAGTCAAGATGACCGAGACCGATCACTGCAGCGAACGTGTCGACGAGAAACCATTGCGTTTTTTCACAGCTTCCGATACCATACTGCTCCCGGGTCAGGAGCAACTCATCGGCATCACTTCTACGAATATTGCCAATGGTGACATCCTTATCAACCCTTCCAGCCACTGTCTAGCTCGGGGCGTTGTAGTCCCCTCCAGCCTGGTGCGGTTCAAAGACAGTGCTGCGATAATCCTTGGCCTGAACCCTACCCCGGAACATGTCCTCCTACCTCAAGGTTCTGCATTGTCGTGTTATGTGGATACCAAACCAGTATCTTTGGTCTCTCTGGACGCCTTGACAGCTCAGCCACAACAGGCTCGGTCTGTTACTTCTTCCTCCTTTGCTCTCGGTATAAATCCTTACCTTCCGGCTTCTCAATGTGAGGCGTTGCTAAATTTGCTAACAAAACACCAGGCCTCCTTTGACGCCAAGGCTTCGGCACTTGGACAGACCACAGTTGCGCATCATCGCATCGACACTGGAGGTCAGACTGTTGTACGCCGTCGTCCGTACCGAGTCTCCTTGGCCGAGCACAAAATCATCGACGAAAACGTGACCGATATTCTAAAAAGAAACATCATATGACCCTCTACGAGTTCTTGGTCATCACCTGTTGTCTTGGTACAAAAAAACGATGGATCGGTACGTTTTTGTGTTGATTACCGCGCGCTCAACAAGATTACCCGAAAGGATGTATATCCGATGCCCCGTATAGATGATACACTTGACTCATTGCAAGGCGCCCAACACTTCTCCACCCTTGACCTTCGGTCCGGGTATTGGCAAATACCAATGAATAAAGCAGACAAAGAAAAGACCGCCTTTTCTACGCCGGACGGTCTTTACGAGTTTAACGTAATGCCATTCGGCCTATGCAATGCTCCCGCCACATTTGAAAGGATGATCGACACTGTTCTTCATGGCCTCAAGTGGAAAACTTGTCTATGCTACCTTGATGACATTGTCGTGTTTTCGTCCACTTTTGCTGATCATCTGCAACGCCTAGATCAAGTGCTCACATGTCTCTCTAATGCTGGACTTCAAATAAACACAAAGAAGTGCCATTTCGGCAACACAGCTATAAGAGTTCTAGGACATCTCGTTAGTAAAAATGGCATCCAGCCCGATCCGGACAAAATTTCCGCAGTCCTCAACTTTCAGCGACCCTTTCGTTCCAAAGAACTACGCAGTTTCCTTGGACTCGCATCGTACTTTCGCCGCTTCATTCGCAACTTTGCCACTATTGCCGCTCCTCTCCACAAGCTCCTTGCTAGTACCGGTTCCTTGATTGGAATGATCATTGCGAAGCCTCGTTTCAAGAGCTCAAGCAGGCACTCGCATCCCCACCGGTGCTTTGTTATTTCGATGACAAGGCACCTACGATATTACACACTGACGCTAGTGGACAAGGAATCAGCGCCGTACTCCTCCAGCGCGACCATGCCTTTCGCGAGAAAGTTGTCGCGTATGCAAGCCGCACTCTGACCTCTGCAGAGAAGAGGTACTCGATAACCGAACAGGAGTGCTTGGCTGTTGTCTGGTCCATCCGAAAATTTCGTCCGTATCTACATGGTCGACATTTTACTGTTGTGACAGACCACCATGCTCTTTGCTGGTTGTCCACAATCAAAAACTTGTCGGGACGACTTGGCTGCTGGATTCTCCGGTTACAATCGTATGACTTCGACGTCATCTACAAGACTGGAAGACAACACCAAGATGCCGACGCTTTGTCACGATGCCCTTTGCCGCAGTCTTCGGCGCACGTCACATCGCCTTGTCAAATCGGCTATACGGAGGACGCCTCGTCGATATCATCGGTTTCTTCTCTACCTTCTTCCACCCGTCCGTCAGTACTTACCACTCACCAGCGAGCCGATTCTTATTGCACTGACATCATCGGTCGGCTTACCGGCGCTTCATCTTCTCCAAATGCCAGACTCCGGAAACAACTTCGACTATTCAAGTTGGAGGACGATGTGCTACATCGATACATTTTCCACCCGGAAGGCCACTGATGGGTTCCCGTCGTACCACGCGCACTACCCACTGAAGTTCTGCGCGCTTCCTACGACGACCCAACGTCAAGACACTTGGGTTACTACAAAACATACGAGCGCATCCGCAGTCGATTCTTCTGGCCAGGTCTTTCCACGACTGTAGCTAAATGTATTGCCTCGTGCGCACTTTGCCAACACCGCAAGCGGCCCACTACTAATCCAGTCGGGACCCTAAAACCACTTTCTTGTCCCTCAGAGCCGTTCTCTGTCGTCGGAATTGACCTCTTCGGGCCCCTCCCAACTACATCAGACGGCAAGAGATGTATCGTCACCGCGGTTGATCACTTGATCCGGTACGATGAGACGGCCTCGATCACTTAAGGAACTGCTTCGGAAGTAGCAACTTTCTTCTTGCATTCTATTTACCTACGTCACGGAGCCCCTCGTGTTCTTTTGAGCGTCCGGGGCAAGTCATTTCTTTCAAGCATGCTCAGTGAAGTTCTTCAAGCATCAAAAACAGTTCATAAAACAACATCTAGCTATCACCCGCAAACCAATGGCTTAACGGAAAGATTTCATCGCACGCTGTGTGACATGCTGTCCATGTATATCCGACCGGACCATCGCAATTGGGATGCCATACTTCCCTTTGTCACGTATGCATATAATACGTCAGTTCAACGAACCACAGGCTATTTTACATTCTTCCTAATATACGGACGCCAACCGACATCACCACTCGACGTTTCATTTTTTTCTGGTCCCGTCAACTCTTCACCATTCGTTTGCGACCAGTTTCTGTTCCGTGTTGCTCGATGCCGTCGTCTTGCCCGTGTAAACACCGAAGCTAGCCAAGAAGGTCGCAAACATCGTCGCCAGGGCGGTAGAGAACGACACGGTGAGTGGCATCGTAACGATGTACTTCTGTAGACTCCTGCGCGAACGCCTGGCTTATGCGACAAGCTTGAGTCACGCTATCTTGGCCCCTACAAAGTTATCAAATGGACCTCACCGGTGAACTACCTTGTCACACCTGTTCATGTCCCCACTGACCAACGCTGCCGCGGGACAGAGATTGTTCACGTTTCGCGTCTGAAGCCCTATCGTATGCGTTCCCCAGCGTAATTCGCGGCCAGGCTGGCCGCTTCCGTCGACGGGGGAAATTATTGTAAGAATTCATTGGACGTCATCCTCATCTGTCAATAACCATCATCAGTCTTCGCCCGTTCCTCTTCATCATCGGCGCCATATTGCTGTTGCTTGAATAAAGCGTCAGCTGAACCCGTGGTATTCAATATATATATATATATATATATATATATATATATATATATATATATATATATATATATATACATATATATATATATATATATATATATATATATATTGTCACGTGATCACAGAACGACCACAACGTCTGTTCACAGGAGCAGCACTGGA
>NW_023611895.1:0-81713 GCF_013339725.1 Rhipicephalus microplus | reverse complement strand
TAGGGCGCAATCTTAGCACATCACACGAACGAGGAACGGCGCTTCCTTGCGAAAATTTAACATTTCGTGCTCTCGTGTGAGGCAGCGCGAACACATGAGACACGCACCGAAACGGCATGCCCACAGAAACAAAGAAGACAAACAACATGTGGCTTTAGCTGTGAATGGATTTGACCTTGATATCTGTGTGAGAAAAATAAAAAAAAACATCTGTCGCTGCTATAAACTGAAAAAAAGTGTATGTTATCTGGCAAAATAACTTTAAAAGTGATAAACGGTTATTCAAAAAACAAGTTAAAACTTATGAATATTTTCGCAGGTCTTTGTTTTGTTTTTGTTCTAGCAGACGACAGCCTCCTACTGCTTCTACGACAGGCGTAGTGCGGTTTCACGTTCGGTGCGTGTCGCCGACGCAAAGCTCTACAGTAGTGATATCAGAGTTATCAATTCTCAATGAATCATAGGATGGCTACAAAGCAGTAACATTTTGACATAGTGCAGTAC
The DNA here is from genome assembly GCF_013339725.1 of Rhipicephalus microplus. NCBI lineage: Eukaryota > Metazoa > Arthropoda > Arachnida > Ixodida > Ixodidae > Rhipicephalus > Rhipicephalus microplus. Next base: position 81,209 of record NW_023611895.1, on the reverse strand, counting down.
GCAATCTTTCAAGGTATGACATTTCTTTGCTCTGAAGCAAATCGAAGCAAGCCGGCCGGCGCAATCAGCTGATGTCGTCACTACGCGAGGCATGGTCGTGCGCAATAGCGTCGCGCCCCGCGCTCGATTTGTCATCAAGCGATAGAGCTATTAAGTGGAATACAGCTAGATGCAGGGATTAATGGCGTATCACTCTAATTCCCTGTGGTGGCCGACTCAATCGCAAGAGAGCCCCGGGAAACAACCTTCAACTGTTCAAGCTTGTGTGTGGGTGTAAAAATACTTGTTTTCATCCGCGGCGGGACAGCAATCTATAGTTGAAAGACATGCGAAAAGCATGTGACGTATATACAATCCCAAAACATATGCACACAACAATAGATACGATTGCATATCGTACATAAATGTGCCAACACATAGCGTGTAAAAAGCAAATTTATATACATAACTTAAACGCTCGTGTCCCTCAGCGCGACTAGCTTAGCAAGACGAAGACGACGTTCTGAACGGACGCGTTTTTCATGTTCTCCGCTTCGAAGAATTTATCGGCCATGGGCCGAGGTGCTGCTCAGGCTTCAGCCAGCGGCAACGACTACCGTGTTGTACTTCCTCGCCTTCCCACTGGTAAGCTTGTTGTGGACTCTGTCTTTTTACATGCGGACTTAGCTGGTCGCCCCTACCGGGTTCAAGATTTTAGAGATGCTCTTCGGGACATCATTGACTTGAAGAAAATAAGCTCCATAGGTCAATTTCAAATGTCTCATGTTTGGATGGTCACACGCAAGTCAACGCTGACGAAAACAAAGTTGGTCACAAGAGGCGAATTTTTCGTCAAAAGTCGTCGATGCCTCGTTATAGACCCGGAGCCCACGGAAGTGAAGTTGAAGCTTATGTGGCTTCCTGAGCGCTTAGAGGACGCCTATGTGTGCGAGGCACTGCAAGCTTTTGGGAAGGTCAAGACAATATCACAAGAAAGCTGGAAAGTAGTGGACATGGAACAAATGCGGACGCTAAATAGGGATGCTGTTTTGTCCCTTGCTGATGGAGTTCGCATTGCGGATATTCCTCACATTATTGTTGTCTGCGGAGTGCAAAGCCTCGTCCTGATACCTGGCCGCCCACCATTTTGCCTTCGGTGCAGTAAGATTGGACACATCCGTCGAAACTGCAGGACCCCTCGCTGTGACAACTGTCGACGCTTCGGTCATTCGGCCGAAGATTGTGTTATGACATACGCCAACAAGCTGCGACAGCACACAAAACAGCCAGATGATAACCTACAAGAGCATATTATGGATGCCACCGAGGTTTTGGATGCAACGGGAGACACTCCGTTAATGTCATATGCTGCAAGCTCTGCCACAAGGAATTCAGAAGAGGAAAGAAAGTCACTCGCTGTTGACACAGTTGAAACTTCTGCGTGCAAAGAGCCAAGTGAATCATGCAAGCAGCATACCCCTAGCACAAGTAGGAGTTCCTTTGGAGAGTGCTGTTGCGCTGACCCATAAAGATGCCGAAGAACCACCGGTACAAGATAGAGACTCTGGGCTGGATGCCGCAGAAAGTTCATCACCTGCTTGCGCTGCAGCTCCGCAGCAGCTTTTTCATCATGGTGCAGTGTCGGAAGATGATATGCAGATCTCTACGGATACAGCAATACTGAAACGTCGCGCATCGTCCAGCTCGGATTCAAGCAAAGAGAGTGACACAGCGTCAGTGACTAGGGAGTCACGCCGTCGCCGAAAGTTAACGCCAAAGGGGAAGTGTCGCCGATCCCGATCTAGGGGGCCTGCTGGGGGCTCACGGGAAGCCTCAGCGCCAACTCTTGGGACTGATCAAGTGGGACGATAAGCGAATTAGAGGGTAGTCACCATGGCGCAGTCTGAGCGACTCATATTTGCCACCTTGAACGTACGCGGCCTTAGGTCTTCGCAGAAACAAGCACAACTCCGCAGACTTCTCAATCGGAAGCGTCTCGACTTTGTCGCCATTCAAGAGACAAAGATCGAGAGCGAGGAAGAGACCGAGAAGGCCCTGCGGCCTTTTCTGTCTCAGTTTAATGTATGTGTCTCACATGCTAAAGGTTTATCTGCGGACTGTTGGTTGTTTCTGAGAAAAAGCCTACCCTGTTCAGCATTGTGCACTAGTGTTGATGAAGAGGGCAGGTATATATGCTGTGATTTTTTGTTGCAAGGAGTGCCATGGAGAATCATCAATCTATATGCGTTTAATCATGTTCCGAAACAGCTTGAGTTATTTGAAAAAGTGCGTAATTTAATTGACGTCGACAGATGCACGGTACTTATGGGAGATTTCAACTGCGTATGTGAAGCTATTGATCGTTATAACTCGTCTGGAAAGAGAGACAGGAGTGGTGAGCTTTTAATCGGTATTGTAGATAATGCAGGACTAATTGACATCGGGGTCTCGAATCGGGCAACAGCATATACAAGAGTACAAGGCAGCTCTCATGCTCGCCTTGACCGGATTTACGAGTCCTCATCACTCCTATCTCGTAAAATTTCCTGCAGCACCGAAGCTGTATCATTCTCAGACCATTGTATTGTCATAGCGCAAATTGGCGAAAAAAGTCACAAACAATTCCGTCCCCAGTGGGCCCTTTGGAAAGTGAATGCGAAGCTCCTCTGTGATCAGGAATTCATGAATCGCGTCCAGATGGCATTGAGGCAATCTTTTTCGAGTGGTTTTCATATCTTCGCTGCTTGGGAGCTTTTTAAACAAGAAGTTCGCTCTATAGCTTTAGAAATGGGGGCTGTTAAGTCTTTCTATTGAAAGAATCATAAAAAGATACTTGTTAAAAGTCTTTGCAATCTTTATGAGATGGAATGCGAAATGCCGGGAAAGTACATCAAAGATATTGAGAATATTAAGTGCCAACTACAGAGATATGATGCTGCTCGCTACCAAGGGGCACGTATTAGATCTCGGAACCAGCGCACTTTAAATTCTGAGCAACCGACGCGCCAAGCTTTACTTGATGAGCAACGCCATGCGATTTCTAAAGTTATTCCAGACTTGTACTTTAACGATGTGCTCATAAAAGATAACGGAGAGATTACATTGGCGTTCGAAACGTACTATAACAGCTTATTTAGCTGACCCTCTGATGATCCTGACGCTCACCTCAAGGCTAGTTTTGTTTCTCTTGTGAACCCCTTGAAGGACAGTGACTGTGAAGTCATTAATGGGCCCATTACTCTACAGGAAATCGAGCAAGCAATCGACAACTTGCCTTTATTGAAAACACTGGGGCCTGATGGCATCTCAGGCGAATTTTACAAAGCTTTCAAGATAACGCTTGCTCATATATTGCTGAATATTTTTCAGATGAGTTACGACATGGATACACTCCCACAATCTTTTTGCAAAAGTCACACTGTGTTAATACCGAAAACAACTGATAAAGAAAAACTTCGCTTCATTGAGGGCTACAGACCAATATCGCTGTCAAATGTGGACTACAAAATTTTCGCAAAAGTATTAGCAAATAGGTTGCAATTTGCTATGTCGATCCTCATTGGGTCTCATCAGACATGTGGGATCAGAGGTCGATCCATACAAACCAATATACATGTCGCTCGAGCAATGCTTCAATACTGTCATGGTTCTCAAGAACATCTTGCAATGCTACAGGTAGACCTTGCAAAAGCTTTTGATCGTGTTCGTCATTCGTTCCTGTTTCACTTCTCGAACAAGCTAATGTTGGCAAAGTTGTTCTTAAAGGCGTTAAATTATGCTATAATGAATGCTCAACTCGTCTGATAGTTAATGGTGAACTCTCCAAGCCAGTTTCTTTTCGCTCTTCTGTAAAACAGGGATGCCCGATGTCACCTCCTTTATTTGCACTTTATCTAGAACCACTGTGCTTAAGCATAATACAGTCGAGTTGCATTCATGGCTTAAGAATATTAGGCAGTGAGGTTAAAGTATTGGCTTATGCAGATGATGTCGCACTCTTTTGCACAGATAAACCAAGTGTCGAAAATGTGGTATATACTATTGAAAAGTTTGGCGTAGTATCAGAAGCTCGTTTAAATGCCTCTAAAAGTTTATAACTGTGGTTTGGCTTGTGGGGTAGCACAACGAACTACTTTGCAGGGATTAATTGGACAAGAACACCTCCAACATACCTCGGTGTACCATTGCATGCATATAGATTCAGTGCGCATTACTGGAAGGAACGTGTCCCTAAGCTTGAACGACATGCCCAGACATTTGTGCCCTATCGACTTTCGATATTTGGGAGAGCTGAATCTTGCAATACTTTCCAAGCGACAAAACTTTACTATGTATTGCAACTTATTCATTGCGCAAGATTCTATATACAACGCTTTCATCGGATTTTCGCTACTTTCATATGGTTTTCGACTTTTGAGCCCATGCGTCGTGATAATATATTCAAGCTAGTTAGTGAGGGTGGGTTGGGACTAAAACACCTTTATTTATGGCAAATAGTGTCCAGATTCTTCTTTTTTTGAGACAATTCCCATCCTGTAATCTGTTCCTTCTTGCAGGTTACACTTGTTGATTGCTTACCAGATTTAATTGTTTCATCCAACTTCTCCGAACGCCCATGCTTGTGGGGATTCATGCAGGAAGTTTACCTCGCAGCTCAGTTCCTTAAAGCTCGCTTCTCTGTAGAATACCTGTACTCAGTAACGCGCAAGGTGCTTTATAAGGACCTACTGAGTACACTCTTCCTACCTCCATTGTACCGTTCACTGTACGCCAATCTTCCTGGTCACGATGTGTTGAAGCGAGTTCGCAAAATGTACATTCCACCGAATTCAAAAACATTCTTCTATAAACTTCACTCTGAAACATTGGCGGTAAACACATGGTTAGAAAGAAAAGATATTTTCATTCCGTCTGTTAACTGCCGTCTATGTGATGTGCCGGAAACGATTGAACATTGCTTTGTTAGCTGCAAAGTTGCCATACTATTTTGGGATGTCCTTCAGCGAGCACTGAAAAAACGTTTCGTCATAAATTATCACACAATACGTTATCTTCTGCCAGCAACACTTGATGAAGTACCATATGATATGTTTTTCCTCATAGGTTTGCACAGCTTGTGGAAGACACGAATGCAAGACCGCAATGTAGAGCCCACCACCTCTTCAAGCGCACACTTCATTCAAATGGCTATCCACCTAAAAAACATCTACGACGAGCTAGACTTTAGACCGGACTGGTACTCTGTCTTAGAGAACTGTTTGACCTCACCCCTTTTTTGTTTGTATATCACGATGTGAAGAACTCTTCATGTGAGGAACTCACGCTGTGTTAGCCATTTAGTGTTTATGAGTAACGCTTGAGCGCTTACTTTGGCGATTTGATTGTACTTTTGTTCGCTTGATATTGTCTTTATTGCCCCAGTACTTTAATAAATACCATGAAAAAAAAGCACGACTAGCTTAGCAAGCTAACGCACTCAGTTCACGTACGCGAGCACAACTGAGTGGCGCAGGTTCGAGTCCCGCCAAGTATAATATTTTTTCAACGTTTTTATTGTACTGCTATCTTTTCTAATGCTTCAGGTTCTAAAACAAAATAAAAGCAATATTGCGTTCAAGTACGGATGTGGGACTGTGTTTTTTTTGCAACAGTTAATAGTATTTTTATTTTCGTTATTAATTTTTTATTTATTTTATAATATAACAAAATTAAGGACTAAGGGGAACATTGGGTCTGCTTGATTGTGACGGGACTCGAGAAGTGAGAAAACTCAAACCAAAAAATTTATTTGAGAAAAAACAGAGCATTTCTCAGCCGGACCAGATTCTTCAAGGGTAGGCCCTAGGTATGCGCGAGACTTGTTATATGACTCATCTCAAGCTGTGGCAGTTGAGGGAAGGCAATATCACCGAGAAGCAGTTCCAAAATATATTTGGTTGATGTTTTTTGATTCCTCCAAAATAAGGGCTGCACAATTGTGATCGAGCCAAACCAAGAATTGCGGGCACGAAGTCATGAGACAGAAAATAAATATAGTTGATTGTTTGAAAAATTGCCCTTAATAAAAGGAAGAGTTATGGAGTGCTACGTAGCTTAATTCGCAGTAGGAATTTTATATATACATATAGATAGTTTAAAATGGACAATGTTACACACACAGACATTGGTTAAGTTTTTTTGCAGCACAGTTGAAGCATCTATGTAGAACTGAAGCATCAAGAGAAGCTCATGCGTCCTCACTTTATTGCGCTTTACATAGCTTGCATGCGTCCATGCAGCCATGATATGATATATTTTAAAGCATTTGTTTAAGCTATAATCTTCTTATTCATTAAAGCTGGCCCATAAGTTGTGTCTTATGTAGCACTACAATTGAAGCGTAATCTGCATGGTGGTCTGAAACAATGCTTTTGAAAATCTCAAAACGACCCAGCTCTATACACGACCATCCGTGCATCAATGATAAGCACCAATATGTGTTTGTACATATCAGTTGTGCTCTCATACTTAACTATTTTTCTGACCACTCCCTCTGCCCCTACCTCGTTTCTGCCGTGAAGCTATGGCAAGTTGTGTATAGCTGTATTTATAATGTAGGAGCACATACTATCAATAAAAAATTATTTTTAGGCTACATGCAATTAGTTTTCATAGATTTTGATTTCTTTTGTCGGTGCTCAGGAGAGCTAAGCTCATGGTCGATATTTTAAAATGACATTTCTCTTTGCCAATGTTAATGAGAACAATTTCATTAATATTGACAAGTTCATTCACATTGAATTTAGTTCTCATTATTATTGTTTCTACCAAAAAACGAGCCCTTGAAGTTATGCTTTTTTGCTTGATTTGTTTTCGTGTGACAGCATGCAAGTAAAATGACAGTTATTGTCATTCCTTGTGAATGACACATTTTCCGTGTGACAGACTTTAGCACCTGGTCATCTGCAGAAGTTGTATACATTCTGGAAAAAGGCGAACAGCGGTGACTGACAACGCAGACTAGCCTGCGTTATTCTTTTGTACTATATATGTCACTGTGCATTCATTTACAACTTTATAGAGGTCGGATTTCCTGCTGAAAATGTGACAACAACTGTAGAGTTTCCACATTTTTGCAACAATATACATGCCTTTCATACACTATTGCACATTTCCGTAGGCACCTTACAAAATCTGTATATTTCCGTAAGCCCTTACATTCTGCATTTTCCTTATGAAAGCTTCTGTACACCCCATACACTTTCCTTATCCTTCCATATCTTCTAATATTGAACTCTCCGTATGCTCCAAAAGTTTCCTTATCTTTCCTTATCCTTCCATATACTCCATAAAAAGCTTTCCATATATGCCATACATTTTCCTTATCTTTCCGTATACTCCATAAAAAGCTTTCCGTATACGCCATACAATTTCCTTATCCTTTCTTATACTCCATAAGAAGCTTTCCGTAAATGCCATACAACTTCCGTAAATTTCTATAAAACTCCATATTTTTTTCGTATGTAGCATAAGGAAATGTTACGGAGTCCATATATTTTCCGTGGGATTTCATATGGAACGTTTCAGTAGGATATATATATATATATATATATATATATATATATATATATATATATATATATATATTCGTTTCATTTCAAGGCATCGAGTATTAGGCAGCTTTTCTGAGTGAAAAAAGATGCATTGTACCAAAGAAATCCCGTAAAAGCCACCCAGCACCTTCGTTTCACTAAATGTGAAAAAATGAACTGACACAGGCCACTGACAACGATCATTCTCGCACACGGCAGTTAGCGAATGTGGCAAGCTGGAGAAGAGAATCTAAGTCGCAAAACACGGAGTTGGGCAAGACGACACAGTTTTCATTCCACTCATATATAAAACTTGGAAAGAGCCGACGCTAAGTTTCGAAGTAAGGTTTAGGTGCAGCGTATGTGGTATAGGCTGTGCCTCGATGCTCTCTATGACTTTTTTTTCATGCACTGAACAGCTACACGGCTTATGTACCTTTATAGTATGGAATGGAACGACTTTGAAGATATGTATTTCATGAATAATGCATATTGTGGTAGAAAACCACTGAAAAAAAGGTGATGAATTGCTCCATAACCGAGCTGATATTATCCTGCGGTACCATGTCAGTGCGGCGAGAAGCACCCTTTTTCCCACAACTGCCACTTTTATAAATAACTGGGTGCGCGCAGCTGCCAGAACCTCAAAACGTTTTACGGGAAAGCATTTCACGGGCAGAAAATTCTCATTCTTATTATCGAAGGGCACGCTTCAAAAATTAAGAGACACTGGCTTGTGGTTTCGCGAAAAAAGAAAAGCACCCTAAGTTCCACCTGTAGATAATTAGATCACGTGTACATATTACGCTAAATTTGGTTTTCATTTCTCTTTATACCGAAAGTGGTCGTTCAGTTTCCTAAAAATTCCTGCTCACCAGTCTATTACTCTTGTCCGCCCAATTACTCTGTGGAAAAGCGAATGCTCGCAGTGCTCCTTTTTTCAGAGCTGAACGATCAAAACGGTCTAGGATGAATTCGTAAGAGGGCTGCGGTCGTATGAAAAGGTGCTTATAGTCCAAGCTAGAATTTGAATCATGTTTAAGTTAATCCTAAGATATAATTGTCAAAGTCAATAGCACAAAAACACCAAAAAATTGCTCACGCTGTACAATAAACTATGATGAATGAGATCAGTAAAATCTTAGGCATACAAAACGGCGAAGAAATACAAGATTCGTCTTTCAGAAGTACACTTCTCCCACGATGATAAGGTAAGTGACGGATGAGATCAGATATACTAAATGAAGAGCTGAATGCCTTCTGGATAAAACCTTCGGTTCCGGCAGTGGATAGGGCGCTCCCCATATACCACTACTGGGAGCTTTTGGCAGACGGGAAAAATTTTCTACGTACAATGGCGTTCATTCTTAGGGTTGAGCACCCGTGCAGCTGGCGCGACTGCGCATTGATCTGAAGTAGTGGAGGCGTACTTCAGCCCACCACTCTTGTTTTAATGCAGACACGCGAAACCAGCGCGTGGCTTTAGAGTGTCGGCACGCACAAACGAGGTTTTCGAATGCCCAAACTCTAATCGATCAGTTCGCATTGTCGAAGAGTTTCGAAAGCGTGAGCGGCGCTCGTACAATGTTATCGAACGTTCGCAGAAAAACGCTCCCATCATTTCCCACACACTTGCACGTTTGTTGCGATGCTACTGGCCCCAACTGATAACACGAGTTTCGAAAGAAGTCATGCGTTGGTTGGAGTCATTCGAAGCGTCGAGAACCCATCTTGAATATTATTGTGTGATACTAGCACAGCTATAGCAGTCGGGGTGTGCTAAGGCCGGCAACTCGGAATATCGAGCGAAGCAAATAAATGCGTGGCACTGAGGAATGACAATGCAATATTCCGTTCTTTTCAAGTGCATTCGGCGATACCTTATCGCAGTGCCCACGAGCGCTGATGTTACGCACAAAAAAATGTCTCAACATCTTTTCATAAACACATACTACAACAGCGATGGTTACTGATACAAAAACCTGGTAACATCCTTGAGCGATAGCTGCCTTGACTTAAATTGTAGGCGGCGTACGCCACCAGATTCACAGAAATTCAGGGAACATTTTTTTCGCCTGTTCTCATAAAGAAGGAAAACTGTAATCCCGTAGGTTTGGGTATGTCGGTAATATATTTGAGCGTTTACTGCCCATCTCAAAACAAAATGTACAAGAAGGAGTGGTAATGCTCGACAAATATATTTTTAGAACATCAGACTTGCATGTATGCAGTTCACAAAAGTCCCACGTAACAGCGATTGATGCATTAGAGACCGGATGCAATGAAGAGAAAATAGAAGTGCATAACTCTAATTTCAACAGAACTGCAGAGCTCAATTATAATAATAATGGGTCATACTAGTTGCCCTTTTCAATGACTCAGCAATGCTTTGTGATGTTGGTAGAGGAGGAGTCAAAAGTTTCCAGGCCACGCTCCCGTAGGAATACATGAGGCAATGGCCTACGAGCTTTTGACCACCCTGTACATAGATAAGTACTGAAAAGCACGACCACACTTGACTCCCTCTTTCAATCTTCCTTACCGTCTTCGCAACGCGCCAAGAGTGCCAAACTTCTTTTTCATGACAAAGTCGTTCAGTAGTTAGCAGCCGGAGGGCGCCGCCACCTCACTGTATTCGTGTTCGCATGGAGGCTGTACAGCCGCTTTCATGCGTTCTGTTGTTGGCATTTTAAAGACGAGAGTCTTTCTTGGGGACCTGCGACAAAAAAAGTTGGTCTGTCTGTATATTTGTGTGTTTGTATGCTCTTAACGGTACCCTAAAGGGCACCAAAGTGGCCAAACGATAATCCAAACGGCCGACCCCATCCATACCGCCCACCAATATTGCTCAAGATTTAGCGTTCATACTTGTGCGATTGCCAGTTAAGAAGCAAATATTGCGCATATCTGAGGCATCATTACAACAAGGCAATATTCTGTATGTCTGTCTCCTACTAGAAAGTGTATACATAAGTAATTAGAGGTACCGTAGCGTTTATCATGGTCCGCTGACCAGGCACCGCTTGCAGGAAACGGCAAGTGTTTCCAACGCTTTGCTAAGACGACAGGGTGGTGGCACTTACCCGTCGCCTAGCGTTCTACGCCTTATCACCTCCGAGACGGGTGCGCATGGCGCGCGCGCTTTGTTTTGCAAGATAACTGCCAGATAGCGCTCATGTCTCACTTTTGACTTAACTTGATGCGCTTGTCCGCCTCCAATGCACGCTGGTGGCTCTCTAACGCAGCGCCTCCAGTATACCATTCACCGACTTTCTTGCACAGAACATCAAATAAACGCTTTGTTCAGTATCTCCAGACGCAAGGCTACCGTCTTTTGACTACATTTGCAGCGTAACAAGCAGATACGGGGCCATTTTTTTTTCTATCAGCTCCTGGTCATACAGATGACAGTCTTGTTTGCGCAACGTTCATCATGTTTGCAAGTTGTTTTTCATATTGGGAGTGTCGACCATGGTCGGCCAAGTAAAAATTTGGTAGAGTTGGCGTTGGTTCACGATAACTTAGGCAGCGGCGCAAAATACAGCAAACAAGACAACAAGGACACATGACGGCCACCCTAAGTTTTCGTGGACTATAGTGTGCGCAGGGTTCCGCTTTTTGGGTGCGGAGATTCATCACAACGCCCCCTCTCCTACTATGCCAACGCATGAGGCCGACATTGCGCTGCCCCCTTCTTACGTAACTAGAAAAGGAAGCCACCGTATTGCCCCCACATTTTTAGTGCTCATGGTGGTCTTCGCACAGGCTTCAGAAAAGCCGTTGCAGTAAGAATGCCAGACTCAAAAAGAAGGCTTTTTTCGCACGGTATTGGTTGGTGTCGCCGTGTAATCGCTGTCGGAAACTGACACTAAGTACTCAGGAAGAGCACTTGAGATAACGGGAGCGTGCAAACCACAAGTGCTGCCGTACGTGCACAAAGTGAGTCATAAATTGAAAAAGTGGCCACTTGCATACTATCCTTGTTGTGTTTTCTGCTCCAAAAAACTGGCACAGCTATGGCAGCGAATCTGTCATGCAAAGCACCAAAAAGTACCAAAAGGGAAACGTGAAACCCTTCAAGTGGTGGACTGAAGGTACTATCTTTCGAATTCCCCTGTGGCAAGTTTTACATAGGGCCAACAATACAGTATATTATTGAGCACATTAAGAAACATGCCAATGCTATTAATTAAAGTTATAGTGCGCATATTCCGGTGCATGCCAAAGCATGATCATGTACGCCACGTTTCGAGCAAGCTAAAATTGTTTGCAAGAGCAGGAAAAAAAACGGCGAGAAAACTTTTAGAAGCATTTCATAATCGAAGGATTAGGTGAGCCTGTGTTAGTGATACTTCAATTTTACTATATCAATCTAAAATATCTCGCTTTAAGCAGCAGCTTTTGCATTGACTTGTTGACGTCACACTTTTACGCCAATACAAGTGCGTGGAAGTTGTCTTGACATCCAATCTTGTAGGCAATAGCCAGTTGGTACTTCGACGCTTCTTTGTTTCTTCCTCTGCCTTGTTTATGGTTTTCGCTTTGCGCCACACTCAATAAATTCAGCAATAGCAGGATTGCCGCTGTATGTGGTGGAGCTTCCGTAGTACGCGATGTTCCCGCTAAGCGAGCATCCTGTCACACGTTTGGAGTTTATTGCATCGGCTGAGTACTGCCTGTTAGCTTTACTGTGTGCGTGTATAGTGATTTTTTTTCGCACTCCGCGATCTGTTCGAGATGGGCAATTGAAACGAACAGGGGGCGATTGCGACATTTTTATTTCGCGCTCCAGCAAAACTACTCAGCGACTACTGAGATAATAAACATTGTTTCCAAGGACGGGGCTATGGCAAATACATGAAGATATGAGTGATTTTTTCTATTTAAAAAAGTAAGAAAAGTACCGCACGTGAGAAACATTCCCCTGGATATCCGTCAACACGAGTCCAAGAAATAGAAAAAAAAAGCTGTGCACCTATGCTGCAAGACTGGCTACGAACATTTAGAGTTGATGTGTTACGTGGTACAGATTAGGGCGCAGTTCTGTGAATCTGAAAATATATTTCAGTGCTTAACAAGAGTCGTCGCAAAACCTAGACTTCGAAGCTCTAAAACCCAGCAATGAAGTGTGCACCTGCAAGTGAGCCTTGCTTTGAAGTTTTGCAGTGACGCGAACTTTCATTTTAAAGGGGCTACTAATATGGTCATAGTGCTTATCAATCAATCAATCAAGGAACTTTCTTTTCGCCAAAAATAAAAACATTTACGGTGAAAAAAGGTGGCCGGGAAAAAAGCTGTCCAATGACAGCTTGCAAAGCCCCAGCCACCCATCGGTGGGGAAAGGACAGTGTACAGCGCCTGATAAAAGTGGAGAAAAAATGCATATTAATAGTCGCTGAACAGCTACAAATTGATATCATAGTGCATTCACTACGGGCGCAGGTGCACTACAAGGTCAAATGTACCCAATTATACACTTGCTAAAGATAAACAACGAGGAAAAAACGAAAAAAAAACGAGAAAAAAAAACAAGGACAATAAACAAAACAAAAAGTAAAAGAAAGCCAGAGAAGAAAAAACAAAAAATGGAAAGAAATGTATTAGGCACTTCAAGTACATTAAAATGTACAATGCACAGTTATATACTGATGTTCATGCGCATATGATTCACACACATGTATATGTATATATATATATAAATATATATATATATATATATATATATATATATATATATATATATATATATATATATATATATATATATATATATATATATATATATATTTATTTATATATATATATATATATATATATATATATATATATATATATATATACATCATTAGAATAACGAAGGAAAAAGGAAAACACAAATAAATTGCGAAACACGTGTATACTCCAATACTGGAAAAGGCAGGTTTGTTATGTGAACATACTTCTAATTTCTTTTTTTGTGTGGAATAAAACATGTGTTCCTTGCGTTTTAAAATAGTTTAGTGTTGTTGGGACGATGTGTCGGGTGCGTTGTGTGCCATAGTGTGTGCGTGAGATTCGAACCTGCCAAGGTAGTTGATATCGCACATGATAAGAAATTGCGTTTTGTGTAAGGTTCGCGAGTTTAGGAAGTGTGTCCGATTTCCCGAGTGCTGCCTTTTTGTAGCAGCATAGCATTTAGTAAGTATATAGATCTGATATTTTTACAATTTGATGCTGTTTGAAAAGAGAGGCTGGTGTGTTCTAGAAAGGGAGCATTTGAAATAAGTCGAACCATTTTCTTTTGTAACACGCTCAGTTTTGTACATAAGTAAGGGCTGTAGTTTTACTCCAAACCAGGAAGCAGTAGCATAGGTGGGAATTAAAAAGCGCATCGTAAAGTAATCTCTTTATTTGAGCTGGTAGTATGTGTCGATGACGGCTAATTAGTCCTATAGACTTAGCCAATTTCAGCGTAACCGCATTTACCTGGTCATTCTATGGCATGTGCTCGTTGAAGATGATGCCAAGTACTTTAACGCATTTTTCAATGCGAACAGTGAACGGACCTAGGACAAGCTCCTCAGGTACTACAGCTAGCGTGCCGCGAGCATGATATATAACACACTTAGTTTCAGCTTCATTCAATACAATGCTGTTTGCCATGCACCAGTCATTCAGCTTCGAAACAGTAACGTACTCGCTTCAGCTTGAATGCTACATAATTCCTGGCCTTCAAAAAAGACAGTGCAATCATCGGCGTAAATGATGAACTGACAAGTGGTGTTTAATTGTATTACATCATTATTGTAAAATAGCAGAAGCATTGGCCCTAAAATACTGCCTTGTGGTACTCCACCTGAGGAGTGATCTGTGAGTGCCTATTTCGGTAAATTGAAGTCTTTCGTCTAGGTAGGAGCAAAGAAGTTGTGATGCAACTCCCCGAAATCCATAGTATTCCATTTTCTGTAAGACAATGTCATGACTGACACGATCTAAGGCTTTGCTAAAACTGAGGTATAGTCCTACTGTGAATGTTTTGTTTTCTATGTTTCTAATATGAGCTCTTTTTGAAGCAAGAGTGCGTCCTCTGAGGAATGATTTTTTCTAAATCCGAATTGATAGGTAGTTAAGAGATTAAATACTCTACTAAAGCTCTCCCTCTCAATGCGGGTTTTAATAACTTTCTTAACGCCTTTCGAAAAAACTGGCAATATTGAGACTGAACGGTAGTTGAAGAAGCTATTTTCGTCGCCTCCTTTATGAATTACTGTCACTCTAGCAACTCGTATGCTACTTGGAAAAACGCCACATGAGATAGCTTTGTTAATTATATGTGCGATGACAGGAGTGATCAAATCTAGTACGTACATACCGGGTTTAATTACTGATACATCTGAATCGGGGCTACGACTGTTCCGAAGGCCGGAAAAAAGAGTAACCACCTCATAAACAGAAGTAGGCTGAAAAAAGAAAGACCGTGATAACCGCGGAACATCTACAGAAGTAACCGGGGAAGTATTCGTGTTTATTATCTGGACAAAAAAGTCATTTAAACTGTTCGCGAGTGTTTCCTCGCTTAGTAACACATTATCAACCACCATACAGTCAACGGCGTCTGATACTGGCTTTCTATTCAAGAGAGTATTTATTTTTTTTCCAGACTACGTCAGTCTTTCATAGACAGTCATTGTCGAAAATTGTTCTAAAATATTCTTCTTTTGCTTTCGAAATTGCTTTGTTCAATTTGTTTCTGAAACATTTAAATTCCTGCAGCGTTTCGCTGTTGCGTGTCTTAAGGAAAGCCTCAAACATCATGTTTTTCACGTCGATTAATTTTAGCAAGTCTCCAGTGACCCATGGTTTGCGAGCCCTCTTGCGCCCGTGGTATGCTTTAACTGGAAAAGAAGCGTAATAACGCTGTTTAAATATGAGTAGAAACTTATCGTACGCATTAGTCACATCTGTAAGGGCCGTTATCTCACTTCAATTAATGAGCAAAGGTCTTTTCCTAAAATCTTCAACTGTACGTGTTGATATGTCTCGTTATGCTTTCATGTCATTTCGTTTTTTAGGCGTTGATTGCTGTCCAAGTATTAGCATGATAGGCAGATGATCCTCAAATCGGACATTATGATGCCGGAAATTACGTTTTCAGCAACTGTGTTTGTGATGAACACGTAAAGCAAAGATGTGCATGCAGTGGTAACACGAGTTGGCGTAGTGATTTCATTGCGAAACCCACTACATTGCAGTGTGATTAACAAGTCAACAGCAGGCGCTGAATCTTTCAATACAACAAAATTCAAATCACCATCTGAAGTTAGGGTATATGCATTGTTGCTCGCAAACGAAAGCAGTTTGTCGAAAAAGCCAAGAAACCTCCGTATGCTACCATGTGGTGGTCGATATATAACCCCAAACATTTGGGAGTCCTTGCTAACGCACAAAATCTATAGTCTTCCGTGGCAACAGTGTAGTCATCAATCAATTGAAATCCAGAAAAATTAGTTTGCAAGGTCACACCACCTCCTCTACTTTCTTTACGATTGAAGAAGAAGTGGTTGTACCCGGGCATCACAAGATGCTCAGCGTCATCAGTCGTACCATGTTTCGGTGAACATAAGTACATTGAACGCCGTATTACAAGAATAGAAAAATGTAATTATGTCATCACTTATTGATCTGATTGATCTAGTATTAATATGCAGAAGTTAACCTTATCACTTCAAAACGTAATTTCACATCCGCACACACTTCACTTAAGGGCGTTAATACCGCACAACGTGCAGCACTGCCTTTACAGAAAAAAACAATACCAGCTCCACAGAAAAGCTTGCTGAGACAATTCGTCGGATGTAATAAACCCGAAAGTTATAACACAATCCTCGCCGAGCTTGAAGATCGCCAACCATGACAGCTGCCCTAACGTATCTCGAGACTAGTTACTTTTCAGTAGCCCCTTATTTATACAAACAAAATAATGAATGGTGCTAGAAGCTTTTAGGTGGGCAAAACGTCTTACGTAGGTGACGTTCCGAAATTTTTAAGTTCCGCTGCCTTCGTCAGCCCGCTCAACAACAAAGAGTGGATCTTCAAAGGCAGAACTGTGCAACAAAGTTTCCCAGCGTGAGCGGAAGATATCTTGATTCTCTCAATTCCTAGTATTGTTAGTAATTATTCGACAATTCCAAAACATGTACTCAAGATGGCCTCAGAACCACAGTTGTTTATTTTATCCTATGTTCATATGCCTATCTGAACAAGGTGTGAGATTAGCAAGTGGCCTGTGCAATCTGAACGAGACGGCACACGACACCACATGCAGACTTATCGACTGCGTCACTCCTGTTTCGTTCCCTCCCCAACACCGTATATCGAGTAGAGGGTTCAATGATTTGCTTAAACCGAGCTCTATAACTGTTATTGAGGCAAATGGTGGATTTCTTCTCGAATAAAAATAACTTCCTGCTAATCCATCACGTTACACTTGCTTCAGACGAAGTTTAGCCCCGACCCTTGGTGCATGAAACACATTGACCTCTACTACGACACACAACATACACAAAACGAGCGCACTTGGGACTTAAGTAGTGTGATGATTCTCGGAGGGATACTTATACACAGAGAAAAAAAGAGAGGGGCAAACTATAAGATTTGATTCACTAGAAGACCAACTTCGGGCTGCCCAGGAGGCCTTCGAGGAGGCGTAGAGCTTTGGGTTTCCTGTCGCGACGTGGGATGTGCCGCGTCGAGGCACATCTGGCGCCAATCCAAGCGTGCTCGGAAGCCCTAGTGGGCAATAAAGCTTTATAAGCACCATCTGGTGACCGGGTTTAGATGCGTTCTGCTCTTTAATTGCTGGCAGTCAAAAGACTATAATTTGCTTACTTATTGATGAAGTTCTGTTCTGTTCTGTTCTGTTTTAACTGTTTTGCTGTGGAGAGGTTGAGGATTGATGAAGTCATTTAAAAAAGAAAGCGCAACTTGTAGTGCTGTATGAAAACAATGAGGGGATGATACTTGCTTTCATAAAAAATGAATTGCGAGATGTTGTGGTGACCTGTTTGAGAGTTCCTTTGTGTTTCAGAAATTATACCACACTTGTGCTCTCGCCGTTTGACGAATAATTAAGGGTACTTCTTATCTAGCTCATCGACACAAAGTGCGCATGTACGTGATCGTAATTTTAGCGCTTTTGTAAAAACAACATTTGTCAAGTTTGCGTAGCTTTTTTTCTCAATGTCAACCAAGCAAACGCAAGCAGAATCTCTCACATATGGCGATTAGTGATATTGACTAACTGAAACTAAAATTAATTGCCTAGGTGCATTTCTATGTCTTTCTTATTAAGAAACACTAAGACGTTCTAAGCTTTATACACAGAGAAACATGAAAGCCTAATAAATCTAGTTTTTGCTTTACCGTCGCAATTTGCGTTCCACTTATCTAGAGCTTTTGCAGTTACTTCGTGCCAAGTTGCAATGCTGTTCATATAGCAGTTATTTAGAAAAGTACATTTTTAAAAACTAAAACACAAATAAAAATTAGTATACACCATTCCAATGAAATCCGTGCTCCTAATCAGTGTGCGAATACCTTCAATATGACTTGCAAGTTTTATGGCCGAAGCTTATGTTGCCATTGCTGTATAGCTAATTTTTCTCATCGCTTTCATACCACCTCGAGTTTGTCGTGCTGTTCTTCATTTCCCATTCCCCTTTATTCTCACTATTTAGTGATGCTAGCGTGCCGGATATACTAATTTATTTATTGTCCCATCGAAATCAACCAATGGTGTGTCCATGCCTGTGTCGGTAAGTTTAGCTCTATTCATGATGTGAATTATCAAGCCAAAACCTTAGGGGCCTGACAAATCACTAAAATTAACCATTCTCTTCTGCGACAAGGAAATAAATGCTAAAAATATGATGACGTGATGAGTGAATAAGAACTTACTTCTTAGTTTTCTTATGTGGAATGTAATATAGAGCCTCTTTGAATGTTGTAGTGCAAACTTTAGACATTTATGGAAAGTTCATCGTGATTTGCGCCTGAAGGGAATAAATGGTCTAGTGCAGGCGCTTAGGTTTCCCAACGATTCTCAGCTTCTCCCAATTGGACCGACAGGTTAAGCCTAACGCCCTTGTCGCGGGTGCACTGAACGGGACGGCCAGGATTCGGTACTGAAAATTCGGGCTGCGCACGAGGGCATCACATTGCGCTATCATGACCTCACAGATCAAAAACATTTGAGGCGTCACTGTGACATCACATAAAATGACGCCGTATCGCTTCGTCACTTAGCAAAATGTGAAATCTTCTGGGCTGGTCAACAAGCAATGCCAAATAAGGTGAGATGCGCAGAGCTGGTGATGCCTTTCATCGAACAAATATTGTAAATTTACGTTAATTTGCAGAAAGCTATCGAATGGGGGAGGAGGGCGGGTTTCGTATAATAATTGACGAGAAAATAAAGATGGCTTTGGCATCAACAGAATGAAAAGGAACTCTAAGAGCTTTCTGGTCGAAGCACTTTAGGGTCTCGGCTTGCCGCCACGTCATGCCACTGTCATAGTCCATCGTAAACGATAGTGTGCCAAGAACTTGGGGTAAATCTCGTTATTCACCACCAGTCAGCTAAACGTGAAGAGGACAAGAGATAGCTCAACAAATAGCAGACCCCGTAGGGAGATTTCTTTTCAATATTTACTAGAAATGAGCTTCATTACATCTCAAAGCTGCTCTAAAGCACAAAGTTTTCTATATTATGCTATGTAGCAGCGTGCAACGCGAAGACAACCTTACGGCCAAATCACTTCTGGAGGACAAGAGACACAAAAATCACCAAAGACAACTTTCTCAGAACAAAGAGGCAAATGACATCTGTGCGGCAATTTTTCTTCTTCTATCTCTAATGGCACCTTATAGGTGACTTGGCTTTGGGAATCACCAGTATGCGATAAATGCCTAATGCCTATCCGAATTTTCCTTTCATTTGGTGAGCTTTGTTTTTATTTGTTGTTTTTTTTTGAAAAAGTGAGTTTTCTTAGGGTCATACAATCAAGCAGTATAAACTTAGTACTAAGTACACATCTCTTTTTGAAAAATCATGCACGCTAAGAATGGTTTTCCGGTGTCCTGAGACTGAACAGAGTAGAGTAAAGTAGTTCTTCGCATTTTCTTACAATAGCGACGTTATAATACATCATAACCAAGGACAGCCTTTGATTTTGACGTATGGGCAATGCCGAGCAATATGTATTTGACAAAAATACATTGATAATGCAAGGACATGACTATCATGCGTTGAGGGCCCATTACTTTTTTACGTAGCAATTCAGTTGGTTCACAATGCCTTCCAACAAAATCACGCACTAGATGAACAATCTGCGTAGCGTTTTTCTCAGTCATCGCGCAAACTACTTTGAATACACTTTCTGTAGTGACGGTTAGTATGCCACTCAAATATATCCGTCTTTGCTTAATTTTTTTGGAGCCATTTCAGTGTTTTACAGACGTCTCAAGATATACAAAAGGAGCTCTCTTGCCAAGTTCAGCTTCTTTTTTTTTTTGAAGATTGTGCTTCGAAAATCTTAAAAAAAGAACTTAAGAAGATAGTGCGTTTTAGAGCAAATACTGTGATTGGCCCTTAAGCGCATTGTGTACGAGTGGTTTCTGTGAAGAAAAAAAGAGAAAAAATCCCAATTAAAAATGCCGCTATGATGACTAGCTGGAAAAGGGTACCTGGAAAACTGTCTCGTAATATAAAAAAATACTCAGTATATTAGAAAACACACATGTTGAACTTTTTCACCAAAAAACAGATTTTACGAAATTTTTTTATACCTTCTTTCATAATATTTGGGGAAATTGAAAGAATCCTATATTGTCACCAAAACCATTTGCAGCTCGAAATTTCTTGCGACACTGGCATGAAATGAGTGCCGTATGTGTGCAATTGTTCGAAATTTTTTCCAACAAAGTCGAGAGCTTTGGAAGTTGGCGCGGAATGACCGAGAGACTTGACTGAAGAAGTTGTTCGAAAACAGGCCGTCGCCACGGAAGTGATCTATAAAGATTATCGCCGCAGCTTAGCAACTTTCAAAAGTTTGGCGCTGCCAGCCAATGCGACATCTTCTTGACTAAGCTGGTAACGCCTAATAGGTGGGAGTGAAGCCTTATGCCGCGTGTGTTCTTCCCTCCGCATTGCCTTCGTGCTTAACGAACCTCTTTACCATGCACTGGCGTCGTAGAGTACATGGGCGTCTACCACTTTTTCCACACATGCACGATGAGGCCGGGATCAAACCCGCTACATTCCGGTCACCAGCCGACCACCCTAACTACTACACCAATAGGCAATTGTGCCCTAAATGCCATATAAGATATTATCTGAGTATCTTGTATCAATATATAAGGCGGACAGGAACGTGGACGGTAAAGCCTCTATCCTGAGGGTCCTTAGAGGGACACTAAAGTCAACTAACAATTTACGTCTGAGTGAAAGCTCAAAACTATGCCAACATATAAAACGACAATATTATCTACAACAGTGCCCTATTTACCGAGAAATTAAAGTAAATGCACATTAGCACAAGCGCCGCGGTAGGACACTTTCAAAATGATCACGATAACATCAGACGGACTACTCAAATTAATATTACAAAATCGATCTGACTGCACTAAATAAAGAAACTTTCGTACATCAAAAACGCAATAAAATGCTGCTTGTTCGTTTCTGCTTTATTCATGGAAAAAAGAATGGCCGGAGGTTACTCTGGGGAACGGCTCGAGTGGTTAGAAAATTCAATTTTCGCGTGGTTACACTAGACCGGTGGGTCATTCTAGCGGGGCGCAGTTGAAGCAAAACACGTCTGAAATCTCGAAGCCAATGGCGGGATATTGATAAATGACCGTTGTTGCTGCAGTTGCTCCCACTGCTTTCGTACTGCTGCTACTAGCGTAGTAAAGACGGGAAACGTTGTGCAGCGGCAAGAGTGACGTCAATCGGTCCAGTCAGTTCGCTTTTTGAGGCGGGTAATTTGAAGTGCCCTTACCCAACGCGGACCATTAAAACGCCATTGAATTTTAAAATAAGTCCACTAAAGTAACACTGCGAAGTTTCTAGGCCGCTAATTTAACAATTAACGTCGACTTTATAGTTGCATTTATAGTGTCCCTATAAAAACAAGCCTTTTATAGAAGGTTCACATACCTTCACGCCATTGCAATCTCGACTCCTTGAAGGCGTGCTGGCACTGAAGAATGCGCTGCATCTCACCTGAGGCACAAGAAACACTCATTTTCACTCATTTCATTAACTGCATTATTGCGCATAATACGCGGTAAAATAAACACCTAAAACACGCTAAGCGCAAATCAGGACTCTCGCTGTGAGTGACATCGTCCCATGTATTCATACGTTGTTTTGAGCGGCTTTGCATAGGATTTGCTGGGAAAGTTTTTCAACAAGACACTGTAAACACACGTGTGTTACGGCCCCAGGGGAAGAGAGAAATAAACATTAATTTCGAAACAGTGTTCCGAGCGATGCCTGGTATCACCCTAAGGCAGGAGGGTTTCTTAGTCCTGGAGATACGCTATTTTTGTCGCTGATAACTGATAGCAATATATGCTAACGTTTTTATTTCAGCACTAGTGATCCCAAGGGCCTCACCAAAAAGGTCTAGAGTCCCTTACGAAGAAGCGTTGACTGTGTACAGTGGGGCTTCTTTAAGTTTATTGGCTAAGAAAATGGCGCCTCGCTGAGATGCTGGACATGTAACTTGACGCTCTGGTGTTAATTGTGCTGCCCCAACCACCACTTTAGGCGGGTTTTTATCGGGGTATAAATAGAGTGACGTCCCTTTCGCGGCCAAACCTTATTTATACCCATATATTATTAGCGTTTGCTCCTTGTATGCTAGTGGTATTCTTTCACTATGGTATGCTAGTTGTATTCTTTCAAATATTTCAAGTGCACCACGAAAAGAACGCCAGGCCTGCGTGGTAGGCGCAGCGCAGTCACAGCGGAAGCTAGAAGAGCGGCCTTTTATAGCCTTTTCAAAACACTCATTAGGTAACTACTGCAAGCACACTTGCTTGGTACCCCCTAGGGCATTAATAAGAAAATTTTGGTGTAGTTGGCTGGCATTCGCTATGCTATTTTTGGTCATTCTTCTGAGAAGCGTGGTATCCGCTAAACACTTGCAAGGAATTTTGTGCCAACTGTCCATGCAGTGGCTGAAGACGATGAGGAATTATGGCTGAAGTGGGTATGCGCTACAGTTAATAGGGAAACAAAAATAAGCTTTTGAAATCGGTTGAAGCAATGGATGGCCGACTCACTACGATATTCACATAGTGCGACGACTGGTTCTTCTTTCGCTATTGCAAAACGCTTTAGAAGTCATAATAACGCGATTGCTTACCCAACATCAAGCCTGCTCAAAGAAAGGTTGACAACAAGTCACAAGCACCGGTGTCGCTCAGTGGTAATAAACAAAAAAACACCGGTATGTTGAAGAAAAAGCCGCACTGATCGGCTGTGTTCTGAAATGCTCTCTGCTGGTAACAGCGTACCGGCCAACGGCCGAAGATCATCGACTCCTTTTTATGATGAAGACTCAAGCTATAAAGTCGTCCTGCCATGTCTTCGAACCGGTAATGACGTTTCAAATTCCGTTTTCCTTTATGCTGACTTGAGTGGTAGGCCATACCGTGCCCCAAACTTCCGTGACGCGCTCTTTAAAGTGGTGAGCACAGCGGACATCATAGGAGTTGGCCAGTATCAAATGAGCCATGTATGAATGGTTACGTGTGCTAGCAACATGACGAAACAGAAACTGGTCACTTGTGGTGAGCTCCATGTAAAAGGGCTGAAGTGCATGGTGCTAAATCCGGAGACCAAGAATATCAGGCTGAAACTTCTTTGGCTTCTGCCTCATCTTAAATCACGACGTGTTAAAGAGGCGTTCCAAGCTTACGGCGTTGTGACGTCCGTTGAGAGAGAGGCATGGAGATGTGCTGTAATAGAACAATGGATGACAACAAAGAGGGACGTTGCCTTGTAGCTCAAGGACACCATCACTGTGAGCTCAATACCACACCTTATGTCAATCTATGGCCACCAATGCCTCGTACTTATTCCCGGTAGGCCTCCACTGAGTCTTCACTGCAAGCGAGTGGGGCATGTACGTCGACAGTGCAAAACATCGAGATGGTTGCAGTGCCAGCGATTTGGTCACTCATCAGATGCCTGTGTGTCGACTTATGCCAACAAACTCCATTCCGCCCAAGGCACAGAAGAGCAGCATCTCGATCATCTTATAGATGTCACTGAGGTAGTTGATGCGACAAGGGAAGCAGCGGGAGGAGCAGAAGGTGCCTTAAAGGAAGCTCAACACTTGTCCATTGATACCCTCGCCACGCAAAATAACATCACTAACGACGCCAGTGAAAGCATAAACAAATGCAATGCTGCAGAAGAACACCACTTGAAAGACCTTAAAGACAAGCCTCCTGAGAATGAGGAACAAGAAGCAATGGATAGCTGTGAGACAAGAAAGCGTCAGGCACCGGTCACCGATTAAGCAACAACGAGTGCGCCAGACACGACAAGCTAGTGTATTCATGTGGTCCAGGTGTCACCTTCTTTGGGGACAGAGGGACGCGCCGCCTATGCCAGCATCCTCAGGAAAGTGCTCCTAAAAATTGTAAAGGAGGTAAACCCACAGGTTGCCCTTTGGCTAAAGGTGACCTAAAAATGTTTTAGGATAGCAAAATGGCTACCGCATTGACGTTTCCTTTGTGTGTAGCGACACTCAACGTACGTGGTTTGAGGAATGTAAGGCGTCAGTGGCAGTTGCGCCACGTGCTTGAGCAGTACAACATTGGTGTACTTACAGTGCAAGAGACTAAAATTTTGGCTGCTCGTGACACCGATCTCGCACTGGAAATTTTCGGACATTACAGTTTATACATCAGCCCAGCACGTGGTGCATCTGCTGGATGATTTTTATTAGCTAGAAAGCACTTGATTCATACTTTGACGTCACTACATGCTGATAGGGAAGGACGCCTCATTTGTTGCGACCTATCTTCCCATTCCCATATTTGGAGGTTTATCTGTGTCTATACTCCCTCCAAAGTGAATGACAGGAATGCTTTTTTTCTTCTCTTTAACTTCTCTGCTAAACACTGGCAGAACATTGATAGTTTTCGGAGACTTTAATTGTGTTTGTGACGCGAGAGATCATTCATATATCACAAATTGTTATGATGCAAGTGCAATCTTACTGCAGAAACTATCGAATGACCACAATTTAATAGATGTGGGAGCCCATGCACCTTTCTTGGTGAGGTTCACGCACTTTTACGGCATTTCTTATGCTCGGCTTGACCGTGTATATGTATCTGTAAGCTTATGGTCTCAAATTCATTACTATGCTGTAAAGCCCGTATTTTTTACAGACCATTGCTTGGTCACTGTTTCTTGGGGTCCTGAAAATTTTCGTAAAACCCCTCCTAATATGGACCTATGGAAGCTTAACGTACAGTTTTTGCGCGAAGATTGTTTTGTTGAATTAGTAAAAGAATTGGTACAAGAAGTAACAAAGTGTTGACAGCTGCCCATTTTTGCTCAACGGGAAAGGTTCAAAGAAAGAGTCAAGTATCAGGCAATTAGTATTTCATGTGAAATGGCGCAAAGAAAAAAACTGAAAACGCTATCTTTATAATTTACTTCATAAACTCCATACTTATGAAGGTGAACAGCCGGGATTGTACGTGGACGAGATAAATGTGATTCGAGCACAGATACAAAAACATGATAAGGATTTATACAGAGGAGCAAAGATTCGTTCCCGTGTTACTCAATTCACTGATGAGGAACCCACTAAAATCCCTTGGGGATGAAAAGAGATATGCACTTTCTAAACAGATACTGCAAATTGAGTCGCGCGGTTCCCTTTGCACAGAGACATGCGAAATAAGAGCCGCATTTGAAGGTTATTACAAACATTTGTTCACCGCGGCTTAGCTTCAGGAGAATTTTGAGGAAGAAGCTGACCACTTCATTGCCCTTCTGCCTCAGTTACAAGATGATGATAGACTCACTGTAGATGGGCCCATAACCAGAAATAAAATTAGATTTGCAATAACAACGTTGCAGAAAAACAAAACTCCTGGCCCAGATGGCCTTAGGGGCAAATTTTACATTGCTTTTCAGGAACTTCTAATACCTTTCCTTGAGCAACTTTTTAAACAGGCTTACGACCGTGGTGAACTTTCTCTTTCTTTCTATCAGAGCCATACAACAATAATCCCAAAAAGTGCTCATCCTGACG
This sequence comes from Rhipicephalus microplus, assembly GCF_013339725.1. Classification (NCBI taxonomy): domain Eukaryota; kingdom Metazoa; phylum Arthropoda; class Arachnida; order Ixodida; family Ixodidae; genus Rhipicephalus; species Rhipicephalus microplus. Next base: position 55,333 of record NW_023611895.1, on the reverse strand, counting down.
CGCTAAAGAGAGTTAACGATTATAGGCCTATATCTTTATGTAACGTTGACTACAAACTATTTGCTAAATTGTTGACAAATCGGCTACAGACAGCGATTACTAAATGTGTAGGTGACTACCGAACTTTTGGAATTCACGGTCGATCTATACAGACAAACATTCATATTGCTCGTTCAGTTCTTGAGTGTATTGATGGTAGCATGGACCAAGTAGCCCTCCTTCAAATGGACCTTGCAAAAGCATTCGATAAGGTACAGTATCCTTTTTTGTTCCGACTCCTCAGACATATGCAGTTGGGTGATGTACTGTACAATGGTATTTCACTCTGTTATAAGAAGTGCACAACTAGGCTAATTTTAAATCGCACACTTTCGAATATAATAGAGTTAAATTCATCTGTGCGTCAGAGATGTCCACTCTCGCCTTTGCTTTTTGCAATTTACCTGGAATTATGTTCAAGTGTGCTTCTAAAGTCTGGCATCAGAGGCTACCGATATTATGCTGAGGAAGATAAAGTTCTAGCTTATGCAGATGACATTACCTTCTTTTTCGCTGATAAACCCAACCTTCAAGAAGCAGTCAACACTACGTTACGTTTCTGTGAAATCGCTGGCGCAAGCATAAATTTTGAAAAAAAGTAGTGGATTCTGGCTAGGCATGTGGACCCAAACTCCTTTAGTCTTCACAAATATTCATTGGAATGCTACTCCTATTAAATACCTTTTTGTGCCTCTTGATAACTATCGTAACAGTAGCCCACACTGGACCACTGCGATAACTAAGATCCGCCGAAAGGTGGCAACATGGCACGGACGGAGCTTTCCATTTTTGCCAGAGCGAAAGCGTGCAATATATTCCGTGCATCAAAGTTTATTTCTATTCTGCAGGTGTGGCACTGTTCTCGTGTTCACAATCAAGCTTTTCATAGGATATTTGCCTGCTTTATTTGGAGCTCTTCCTGGAAACCCATGAGAAGAGACATTCTTTATTTCTTCCGCTTGAAAAGAGTGACTTTGGCCTTGTGCAGTTGTTCATGCGACAGTTGGTGTTGCGATTTTTTTACCTAAAGGATGTGTGTCACCCATTTCTTTTAGCGGTTCTTCGTAACCATCCATGTTTCCACCTTCCTTTTATTCATGTCACAACAAGCGTTGCCAAGGAATTGGCATTGCGGGGATTTTTAAAAGAAATCGTTGATACAGTCAATTTTTTGAAAGCCAGGTTTAGCCTAGAGTATTTGTATGCTACTGAGAGAACAAATTTGACCGCTGCATTTGTGAATAACATTTTCCCAGAACCTGTTTATCGAAAGCCATATTCGCTTTTGCCTGGTCACGATGTACTATTTCGTATACGTAGAATGAGGATATCTCCTTCCGCGAAAACATTTTTCTTTAAACTGAACACTTCTACGCTGCCAGTGAAAGCGTGGCTGAATGTAAAATCAATATACGTACCCTGGACAGTGAATTGTAGACTCTGTAACCAACCTGAGACTATAGAGCGTTGATTTATTCATTGTCGTGACGCTTTTTATTTTCGGGACATTCTAAGGAGAACAATAGGAAAAGAACTTCCAATCACAGCTCAAGGTATTAGGTTCATCCCATTCAAAAAAGTCTAACTGATAATACTCCTTATGACCTGTTCATGTTGTTGGGACTCTATTCATTATGGAAACGTCGCATTATTGATAGACACGCCGAGCCACCACGGTCGACGAGTTCTGTCTTCCGAGAAGGAGCTGCTCAAGTGCGCTGTGTTGTTGAGACTTTTGACTCCGCTCCGGAGTGGCTTCCCGTTCTTGACGCTTCTGTGTATTGGCCTGACTTCTGTTTAAGTATGCTGTGTGTACTTTACTGGTGATAATTTCATTCATTAAAGAAAAAAATCGATGTAGCTCACTGGTACAGTACTGGGCTGGCGCCCAATGGACCCAGGTTCGAACCACACTGTGCCGTTGCTAGGATTTTTGTCTAATTTCGTGCGATGTGGTTACGGACAATCAAGTAATGTAGTTTCACACTAATTGTACAAAACGTGAACGAATTTTGTAGCTTGGTAGCTTTTTTTGCTTCTTTTGATTTGTCTCTTTGTTCGTTCATTTTTTAAACTTTTCTCTATTTTCTATGCTGTCTTTTTTGTTTGGTTTATTCGTGCATTTCCTCCACGCTCTTATTATCGGCATTTAATTGCTTACATCCAGTTGCGTACCAACTGTTTCGTGAAAAGGAGAGCAAGTTTACCTCACTCGTCAACAATATATATATATATATATATATATATATATATATATATATATATATATATATATATAAGGGAAAGAAGTGTATACCTAAGGGTTCGTTTTTTCGTGTTTTAACACAATATTAATGAGATCTAACAGACAGTAATGCCAAGGAATGTACAGGGAAAGTTATTAGAACCAATGGAATGTAAATAAGAAGAAAGAAAAGTGGACAAAAAAATAACCAGCCGTGAACAGGAAACAAACCTACGACTTTTGAATAAAGTTATTCGAAGGTTGTGGTTCCTGCTCACGACTGGTTATTTTTTGTCCACTTTTCTTTCTTCTTATTTACATTCCATTGGTTCTAATAACTTCCCCTGTACATTCCTTGGTATTACTTTCTGTTAGATATAATATATATACATATTGTAACGACGAGAAATAAGAGACAACGCCTTTGCTGCAGGCCGGCTGTTCTTATTCTGCTTCCTCTTCCTCCGCTTCCGTAACCCTGCCTGCCCCTTGCCTGAGCCCCACTATTTATTATCATTACACTCGGCCCCGACTGCGAGCCTCGTGGGCTACCGACAATGTCTCCGGTGGGCGGCATTGACTATTCCGGGGTGGCCGGGCTCGGCCAAGCTGATATTTCACATGGAAGTTTGTTGAAGGAGATTCCGGAGGACGACACTGGCTGTGACGTGATGGTCGGTGCAGGCGTCGTCCACGATGGGGCCAACGCTGTTGACTTGGACAAGATGCCGCTAGCAGGAGATACAGGCTCCTGCAAAGTGGCCGCGTTGGTTTAATCTCGTCGGTTTGAGCATCCTGTCGCAGTCGTGTTACAAATGCTGGAAATAGTCCACGCTGCACCGTCACCTGCTGCACTGAGCGTCGACGCCTGCGTTGCTTGCGGTGTGGCAAGGGGCGTCGGGGTGTCTTTGTAGTCATCTGAGAGCCGAGTTCAGGTTGCAGCTTGAGAGGCAACGCGTGCTCTTGCAGCACTGCCTTTGTCGGACTCACGCTCAAGCTGCTTATTCCTATAGTTTCACGTGCAGTAGAGCCTTCATTGTCAGATGACCTGTCACTAACCGGAAGTATTACCTTCTCTGGTAGGTCTTTGCTGACAGTGACTTTGAAGGAGGCGGCGCTTAGCGTGTGGCAGACGTCCGCACACTCGGCCACAGACTGACGTGATATCAGGAGATGTCGCTTCGAAGTGAGGGTCAACACTGTAGGGTTGTTCGTCCCAGGGTAGGTGGTTAAATTGGCTGTCGGGAAGCTGCAAAATACAGCTGAAGCCGCGAGGGTGGTCTCCTTCTGGGATCTATTCTCGGTAGCGGTCGCGTAAGACTGGGTGGTCGTGGAGAGGTGATGGTGACTCCGTCCAAAAGCAGCTATGAGCTTGTCACTCCAGTCCACCCAGGATGTCTGCCGCACGCCTTCGTATCGATGCCAAGCCGCGGCAGCATTCCGAAGGCGGTCTATGGCCATGCCCCACTTCTTTTGGTCCGTCCACGCTGCGTGATCTCCGACAGCGTTGACGGTTGCCACCCATTCCTTGGCATCGTCCTGGAAGCCGCGAAACTCCGGTAGCTCGAAGGAAATCGGCGATGGCGGGACTGCGGGCAAAACTCCGAAATGTGCCCACGCCAAGCAGTTCACTTGCTCTGATACCTCCGTGAGAGAACGCCCGAGATTGCGACGGTTCTCGGGCGAGCTTACCTCGAAGTTTTGTGAGGCGGCCGCAGCCAACATGGCATTGAGTGCGCACAATGTTGGCAAGATGGCAGGACATAGCTGGGAGCTCGACGCTATGAGGGCGTTGGTCGTGACGCGGAGTTGCGCGATGGTATGCTGCAGCTCCGCTGCGCTGTCGTGTGATCCGCACGAAGAGCCAAGGCCCGCCTCTGCGGAGGATACAGTGACTGCGGTACTCGAGGTGGTACAATTGCTGACCAAGGACGCGTGGACGGCGTCCCTTGGAAATCCAGCTGTGGTAGGAATCGTGGACATGGGTTCCAGGGCGCTGGAAGCGTCAACGACGTTCCCAGGCAAGCGGAACCCGTGTGATGAGTTGTGACCTGGTACTGTGGCGTAGATGAAGCGGTCTTGCGCCGCCGGGTAGGCCTCGACGCCGTACACGGTGGGTGCTTGAAGCGCCGACAGGTTGCCAGGTATGGAGGAGGCATGTACGCCATCCCTAGGTGAGAGAGGCCCGTGCGCATGGTTGCCGCGACGTGTCGCGTCCCAGGACAAGTTTCCCGGAACCACAACGGAGGCCTGGACGCCATCCGTCGGTGCTGGGATCGATGCTGGCCGCGACGGACGCCTTGCGGGTTCCATCAGCGAAGAAGCGTGACGGCGTTCCTTATCGTGAACTGGTACCGGTAACGGGTGCTGGAGCCGCCGAGGAGGCCTTGACGCCGTCCCCGAACGGTGGTGTCAGTAAACAGCTGCCGAGGAGGGCTTGACGCCGTCCTCAAGCGACGCTTACCGCGGCTGGACGTCGGCGGGCGTTCTGGATGACGAAACCGAGACGTAAGCCGTTTTTTCCTGTCGACTGCGCCATTGTAACGACGAGAAATAAGAGACAACGCCTTTGCTGCAGGCCGGCTGTTCTTATTCTGCTTCCTCTTCCTCCGCTTCCGTAACCCTGCCTGCCCCTTGCCTGAGCCCCACTATTTATTATCATTACAATATATATATATATATATATATATATATATATATATATATAAATATATATATATATATATATCTGTGTGTGTGTGTGTGTGTGTGACGTAATAAGTTATGGTTGGTAGAGTTAGAAGAAGAAGAAGTGAGAAGGAATGAACATGGCATGTGAGCCAGGCCACGTCTGCCATTCATCATAGCGTCACTCGAGTCGACAGGATGAAGACCTTTCAGCCACTTCATCAGTGTCTCATCATCGACGCAGTTCTCCACAAGACGCCCTGGCCATACATCGACTACGGAATCATATCCTCGCCACACACAGCGACCAGCACCATGCCATAATCATCGACTGACCTTCCCATCTCAAGTACACCGGAGCAGCGGACGATGGACCTGTACAGGACTGGTTCGACCTGTTCGAGCTCCACGCAACCGCTGCATCATAGTTAGAACAAGAGATGGTCACCAGCTTTACCGACTACGTCTCGGGTGAGGCCTTTAAAATCTACCTCACCCACATATTTCAAAACGACGAGTCTTGGAAAAAGATAAAACAAGAAATGATCGTTTGGTTTAAAGAATACAATGACGACTATCACGAAGACTTGCTTGTAACCCACCATTTACAGACAACCGCACTTGGTCGTCACAGTCAAAAGCAGCCTTGACGAATCGACTCCTCAAGTAGATATAAATCAAACGCTCAACGTTTGCCTTGTAGTGACACCGTGTCCACGATAAGCGAACTGTTGGCGCATTGAGAAACTATCCAACCCCGCCATGACGACTCAAAAAGGTGTTTCTCATCACAAGACTTTATTTCTATAGTTCAGCAGACTGTGCATATTGAGCCTAGTAATGCCACGTCATCTGTGGTATCCTCCTCCAGAGCTCACCAATCCAAGTACCAAAAGAATGCAGAAGTAATACAAACATCAAACCTCGCACGCAGCTGTCTGTCAGAAGCGTCCATAGAGGACCACCTTACCGGAGCCTCTGAAGAGCATTTTAGCAATGATGGCGCATTACCACCTATGCCCGACAAGCGAGACACCAGCTCACTATGCATCAGCTGTTTACGGGACATATTAACTTTCGAAAGAAGTGAATGCCCATTTCCGAAAGGGGCTCCACTACAGCCATCTCCCGAGCAACATCAGCAAAGCAAGCAAAGCCAAGTTTACAAACACATGCGACCACAAAAGAGACTGCAACAAAGGCATAGACAAACGCGAAACTCAATGGAGGCGCGTTCACCAAATGAAGAACATAGAAAAATAAGATATCCAAACCAAAGGTCATTTGAAGACGTCAGACACTTTCGCACAAAGAAAAGTCGCCAGAGGTGCTCCCTGCGCCTGCTATTACAACCACTGCAACACCACAGAAAACGCCGAGAAAGACGCGGAAGCACTACTTGCAAACCGCAAGCACTCCGGCACTCTGTTACAATCTGTCGAGAAGCACACACGCAAGAAGCATCGGGATTGCACCATTCACGACGCGAAATACAACCCCGACGACATCTAAGCTGCCGATGCAACAAGGACGTCCAACTTTGTTCGTTCTTCGCAGCTGCTGAAGCCGTGTCATGGGCAGTGCAGTTGTGCCGAACGCGATTATCTTCTCCAAAACGCCACAGTCAGCCTCGCCTGCCAGAGCTCCTGCGTTAACCGGACTGCTGAACTCCTCCCTGAAGTCTTTGAAAGTTTACGGAACTCTTCTGGAGCATAGAACAAATTGTGAATTTTGACATTTACGGCTTTTAGACGTCTCCTAGTTTACTTTTTCTTGTTCATAATTCATGCCTTTTTTCGGGGAAAGGGTGAATTGTGTGACGTATGAAGCGATAGTTGGTAGAGGTAGAAGAAGAAGTGAGATGGAATAAACATGGCGTATGAGCCAGGCCACGTCGCCATTCATCATAGCGTCACTCGTGTGACGCTAGATGTGGAAGACGTGGCCGGGCTCACACGCCATGTTTATTCCATTCTGACTTCTTCCTCTTCGGCTTCTACTAACCATCGCTACCTTCTTACGTCACATGATTCCCCCTTCCCCCAGAAGAAGTCACGTCAAACACTTAACAAAATAAGAAAAACGCAGACGGTTAAAGCGAAAAATATCTAAATGCACCGTAGTTTCATTTTACACAAGCACCGGTATCGCTCTGTGATAATAAACAAAAAGCACCGGTGTAGCTCAGTAGTAGAGTACTGGGCTGGTGTCCAACAGACCCAGGTTCAAACCCCACTGTGCCAATGGTGCTAGGGTTTTTTATCTAATTTCACGCGATGTGGTTACGGGCGAAAGGTGATGTAACTTCACACTAAATGTACAAACCATGAACTACATTCGTAGCTTGGTAGTTTTTCTATGCTTCTTTTGTTTTGTTTCTTTCTTTGATCATTTTTTAAAACTTTCCTCTATTTTCTATGCTGTCTTTTTGTTTGTTTATTCGTGTATTTCATCCAAGCTTCTTTATTGGCTTTTTCTTGCTTACATCCAGTGGCGTACCAACTCTTTCGCGAAAATTCGCGAAAAGGAGAGCAAACCTACCTCACCCCTTTAACCCTTAAGTTAAAAAGTATCCACTCTTGTAAGTATAGTAAAATAATGAAAAATATTTTCCCTAATTTTTTTTAATAATGACGCGGTATCTACTCTTCTAACGATCCTTTGGTTCATCCCGAAACAAAAGCTATAGCCGCGTTGAGTGCCCCTAACAGAGAGAATGCACACTACCTCATCCCAACGCTAAAATAGGAGAAAGTAGTTACTCTATACGCGCATATAGATGAAATCCGCGTTGGTTGATTTTTTTAGCCCTCTGCCACAATTTCTGTAACTTGAGAGCTTCCGGAGCCTGCCTCAACTTTTCCCTTCTACCGCACTTTCTCCAGCCTTCGCTCGAGGCAACTTTAACCTTTCGCGTTCCCCCTACATTTTTGCCAGCGCCTTTTTATGTCGTGGTGGCACGGGACGCTCACAGCCTGGGCGCTAGTACTAGGAGGTACGCTGACTTTGGCATTAAATTCCAAAACTCCAGGCGGCTCAACTAGCTTCTCCTCGCGCTCATTTTTGACGTCTGCGCTTCTAACGCAAGGGTACATCTGACATGTTCTCAGCTAGCCAGCTCACCTTCTTATGTTTCTCCTTGAGATTCATTACCTCGCGCTAGTCTAAGCGTTTAATCATCCCGCGCTATTCTACGTGCATCGTCATTTTGTGCTATGCTAAGCGCCTCTCCCTCACGTTTTAGGCTTAGTCCTTCTTCATCTATATTAAGACAGTTTACTTCACTTTTATTAGCGGTTTCTGCTTCCGGCATCTCATGAACAAATCGGGCTATTGGACGCGTTAGAGATTTCACCGTATTGCCACCAAAACAAAAGCCTTTTAATAGAATATCTGCGTCATTCTGAGAAGAATAATGCTCGGGCAGGTTTTGGGACACCGACGTTTATGTTGCCAGCAGTCTGAATGGTCCCTCGCTCTCAACGCGCGCGCTAACGCTAAACACGCATTTTCCTTATGAGCTGCTTACCGTTGGAGTCGCGTTTCCTTGTGTCTACCTCAATTTTCACGAAGTAGGGATGAACAGTATCAAGTATTGTGGCTGACTTCCACTGTACGTTATCCTCAACTGACTTCTTAACGTGCAGTTTCGATTGCTCGAGATTACTGTCGCTGCCGTCCATCAAAAACAGAACACTCTTAGGCTTTCGGCAGCCAATCGCAATGAGACCCGGCTCTTGAGAACGGTGGCACACGACCGGCTTAACCTTAAACAACTTATGTTTGTCCCTGTCTGAGCGGCGCACTGTAGCCATGGACTTGGAAGGACTGTCTTTCGTTTTATTATCGACGATATTATACTGTTAACCATGTTACTTTGGTCCCGATAAACTTCTAATGCTAATCGTTTTTTTAAAGTGAAGCAATTCTTGGTGAACATCGGAGACTTTAAGCGTTTCTATCTATCTATCTATCTATCTATCTATCTATCTATCTATCTATCTATCTATCTATCTATCTATCTATCTATCTATCTATCTATCTACCTACTTACGTTTGGGCGGCCTCGCGGTCACCCCTTGCACTTTGCGTGAACACAAATTAGCATGGGAGTGCAAGATGATTTGACAAATATGACGCGCTGCTCCAGACATAAATAATGTCACAATCCCGTAGCGTTCATCATGAAACACTTCCCGCTAGACAGCGGCACACACCCTCGGGCGGGTATGTGCCGCTAGTATGTGGGTATGTGCCACAGGTGATTGCCACTTAGCATATACCCAGGAACTACGAGAACACACGTGGACGATTTCAACGCGGAAGTGTTAAGAAATACCCGACGTCAGTAGTGTCAACCCGACAAATGCAAAAAATAAATGTCTGGGCCCCAGCTGGATTCGAACCCAAGCATTCTGCGTGGCAACGAAGTATTTTACAACAGAGCTGAGCCAGGTATAGGAAGTAGTTTCACGCTAATCTTCGTGAAACGTCAATAGTGGTTGCAGTGCTGCCTACACAATTTTATAAAGAATACAAGTGTACTCCTTTATTACAGCCATCACGTCGGGTTAGCGTCACTTGTGATTAGTTTATAAGCGCTGAAGTTGATTTATGTAGCAATGTACAGGCCTACATCTTCGGGAGTATCAGCGCTTCATATCAGCTTCTGGTGTTGGTAATACGCACGTTCCAGCTGACAGCGTTGCGCAAGTGCGAACAACTGGTTGTAAAACATTTGCAACCCTTGAACATATGCCTTTGCGTGAAATATTTGTACACATATTTAGCGTCATTTCATGACGTGTCGTGGAATCAAAAAATTTCAACATGGTCACCTTCCCTCCCCGTGCTTGGCATAACGTTGATTCCCAGATACGTGAAATCAGCCGAATTTTTTTCTCAAGTATTTCTTCATTAGCCCATCTCCACTTTCTTTTGGCCACTTTTTTCAGTTTTTCAACTTCCTCCCAACATTCCTAAATTTCATCAACCTCCGCACCATACTCTCAAATTGCCACAATCAGCTGCGACTTTCTCTCATCTGTCCCCGCCTTAATTCTGAGCTCTTCACACAGAAGTACGAGGTCTGGTCTTTCTAGTTTCTTTACCCATTCCATGCTCTTCATGAGTGAGGACTTTCTTACTCGCCGTGACGTGGAAACGAATGAGAGAAGCCTACACTCTCGGTAACACTACTGTCAGCTTGGAACATGGCAGCTAAAGACCTTGTTTTATAAAAACTTGAAAAGCTAAAACATGGCAAAACTCAAAGAAAGTCAAGCACTCATCATATTGTTGAGGCACGAGTCAAGCATGGGTCAGCCCACCCGCTGCCACCAGTTGATGTAGCCAAGGGCCTGCCCAGTGGACCGGAGATAGGCAAAGTCTCGGGGTGGTGTCGAAGAGAGGAGGCCGGAGCTGTTAACAGTAACAATTATTTACGATATTTACATTTGATGGTAGCGTTGCTACGTGCTGGTGGTAACAACATAGAAGCTCTCGGTGGAAGCTTTATGGGAGCTTAAGGGAGCTTGTCGGGAGCGTCTCGACGCACGCGTTTTTCTCCCTCGTCTTCCCAGGATTTTCTGCATGAAAAAAAACGCTGCCTCCTTCTCAACCCAGGAAAAGGAGAAGAGGCACGCCCTGTTCGTCTTCTGGCAAAGGAAATAAAAAAAAGCTGCACAACTTGCGTGACACAACACGCAGACGTTGAGTTCTACGTTCAAATTAACCCTGTAGTTTGCTGCAGTGTTGATTTTGCGGCTCCAGGCAGGCCACGGTTGGTGGAGAGGCCGGCATGAATGCACCATGATGAACGTGGCAAATGCAAAGGAACACAGATCTCAGACCCTTGGCTTATTGTGCGGGGCACCTTGACGAACAAAGCATGCCGCCTCGACGGCCAACGGCTCTTCCTAATCCATCAGTCGGTCAGGCGTGTCCAAAGGGTTTAATGAAGGGTGCCAGTCCTGGATAACCTTATTAACGACTTTCTTGTTGTCGTCATCCTTGGCGTATCTCTGAGAGCGCTGACCCGAAAGAAATCAGGGTAGGCTCAGGTGCAATGTTTTACGCGTTTAGGTGAATGCAAGCCATAGAGGCCGATCATAACACTCTGCACACTCATGGGGGTAGTGGGGAGAGATCAGGTGACACAATCAGCGGATACTTCTACGCGGCTATCAACTCGACATCAAATATTTAAGCATGAAGCGGCTGCATGCTACACTGCAATCGCAAAAGTACTAGCGTCCCCGCAGCGTTACCGCAAGCACACACCGCCGACCGTGGCTACGAAATAAGACGGCGAAGACGGAAAAGCAGTAAGGCTCTGCGACTAAGACGGATTCAGTGCGAGAATGCTCAGTAAAAAACTGGTTTAGGCGAGTTTCTACAAGCTAGGCATTGCGCTGCATGGACTTAATATTCGGCGACACTCCGCATGACTAGGGAGACCAACAAAGACAAGGAAAAAACACAACCACAACTTGTGAGCGCAAAATCTCGGCTGTAAGCATTTCGCGTGTGTGTGTGTCCTTTGTTTGTGTATTCGTATTCAGTGCGATCTTACTCTTCTTAAACCTGGAATACCAACATGCCCACCTTTCCACCTTGGTTAGGCGTCATTCACGGCTGCCACTCGATATTAAGAAAGAAAACAAAAGAAGGAGTGAAAGTGTGACCATATAATTGTGATAAATGAAACCGGTCAAGTGAAACTCACATCACAGATGGTGCGCGTGTGAATGAAGCAGAGCGCTCTTCAGCTGTCACAAAACGAGCGCTCAAAAAGGGCGCACCGCCGAATTCTCGCGAGGTCAACGCCGTGAGGTCAACGCCGCGCGAGGTCGACGCCGCGAGGTCAACCATAAAAAAAGATGAAAACAAACATCTAAAGACTCCCGGGCGCGCGACTGTCTCCCTCGGAAGCGTGGGTTCGCCGACGAACCTCCTCACACCACATCGGCGCCCGAGTAAGCCCTCGAATGTTCTAGATGGGAAGGGGCGGGGTGATGCCGGGTTGAGTCATTCATCGCGGACAGCCTTCGAGCCATCTCGCCCTCTCCCTCACCTTCGCTGCGTATCGCGCCGACGAAATGATGAGAACTTTTTGGATTTGCGCGCGGAAGGTATTTAACTGAGCAGCAGAGATGAGAGATCAGGAGAAGAAAGTATGCGCCAGAGAGCGTAGGGTTTATCGCCTTGTGGCGATACACCCTACGCTCTCTGGCGCATACTCCTCCCTTTGTCTTCCGGGACAAAGGGAGGAGAAGACGGAAGCTAGCGCCAGAGCGCGGATGGATTCCGCCGTGTAGTCGGTGAAGGTTTTGTCCGTACGGACAAAGCAGGAGAAGAAGAGGATTTCCACCTGAGGGGTGAAGGCTCGAGCTACAGGCAAGAGCGCGTGTCTACTGCTATCGAGCGAAGACGCGTGGCAACAGCTGCGTGTGTGAAGCCGACGTGTTTCCGGTGAAGATGTTTGAAGCTTGGAGAGTGGCCATTGAAGACACGAGATTTTCTGGAAGAGAAACTTCGGGGGCCAAGTGAAGACGCGAGGTTTCGTGGAAGAGAAACTTCGGGGGCAGCGGAACGAAAACAACGCTGGACTTTGAGTGAATATTCTCGGAAGAGTATCACCCAGACTTTTTTCCAAGAACTTTGGACTGAATAGGTTTCTTATCTCTTTAGTCTTTGAGTTTCTTGGTTGTTCAATGCATGCGATTGCATTGTAGTGCATATTGTTGTCTGTGTCCGTTGTTTCGAGTGTGGATGATCGTACTGCGTAGTACGTTGTTTGATTGGTGACATATTGTACTCAACGTTTGTGGAGGGTGCATACTTGTGTATTGTTTTGATGTGCCATTGTTGAGAATATAATTTTGCTTTTTTTATCAACTCTCGGCTCTGACTTGTTCTTTGGGTCACAGCCGGCGTCCGCTGGCGCGCCGAAAAGGACCACTTCTAAATTGTTCACGCTTTCGTGGTGCGGTTCGGGGGGCTGGTACTTCGGCCCTTGGAATTAGCCCGGCAATCGCCTCCCTAACTAACGGGACCTGTGACATCAGCTCACCCGTCTTTGCTAGTGTAGGAGTGTGTCACTAAGGAATTCAATTTCCACTTCCCTTAGCGATAAAGTTGCAGTGCTTACGAATGTGCCAAATTTTCATGTTCTTTGATTTCGGCTCGAATACTTTCCCTATTTTGTCGTTTTTTCGTACAAATGCTGCCTTTCTGCTGTGTTTGCGCTTTTTCCGGGTTTGTCTCGTGTATCCGCTACTGTCTCCTCTCTTGCGACCATGTAGCGCAACATATCACAGGATACGTCAGAATGCTGGCGCAATGCTGCTGCTAGTTGAATACGCAGTTATTATGTTCTATTGTTGAGACTCGTTCTTTTTCCGACGCGACCTTCCACAGCAGCTCAGAGAGAAATACTTTGAGGCAACCGTTTTGTCATTTAGCTATCTGTTATTTAGTACACCACATAGGCCCACGAAATATACAACATATGTGCCTTTTGTGAGTTTCTGTTAAAAGGTGTCCTGTTTTCCAATATGTGCGCTGGCCATGAATGACAACCATAGAATTAGCCTTTATGGACATTCATTGAATGATATATTCGTACGTTCTGACGTGTATTATTTATTCATAAGCTCCCATATTTAAGAATATTGCAAGTAGTCAATAATATGAAGCATGCAAGATCTAAATAAGCTGTTCGTAAGCATCTTTCAGTGTACTTTCTTGCGTGCCTAAAGGAAGTGAGTAAGAGAGTATGACGTTTCACATAAGGACTTCGATGGCCAACACAGTCAGGATTGAAGACGCACAAAAACCGATAGCTTTTACAAATTGTACCACATAAGGCAAAACATATTCCACACGATTTACCTTAATGTGTTCGTTGTGTTCAGACATACCACCAGACTGTCCTATAGCATGCGTGTGCACCATGAGGCCCTCACATATCCACACGATTTACCTAAATGTGTTTGTTGTGTTCAGGCACACCGGCATACTGTCGCATAGCATGCGAGTGCACCGTGAGGCACACACAGATAGAGAGCCCACATATTACTAAACAACCACACACACGTTACACAGGCAGTGGGAGGCATGGCTTGCGGACGAGGCGAAACAGAGCCAATCATTTTTTTGACCAGGCCCAGCAAGCTGCTCGTTGCAGCGCAGCTGAGGACATAAGCCCGACCGTAATCGCTTGTATTAGTTTTTTTTTCTGAATAATTTTTTTCTCCTCGTCCGCCTCCTTCTGAATCCTCAAGTGAGCGCTAGCATTAGTCTTAAGAATGAATTACCTAGGCCCTCAATACATTGTAGTTTATGGAATTGTGGTGTGTCTAAGCTATAGGCAACTTGTGCAGAAGTTTATAGCTGCGAAAGCAGGTTCAACATACATAGCGCAGTCAGTGATAGGAACTAAAGCTGGTGCGTGCAATAGACGCTTGCTGTCACACTGACTTTCTGCTCACTAAGGGGGACAGGTCATTCATTTAGTGCTGGCAAAGGAAAATTCACCGCAGAAAATAATCGACATTCTTGAATCACTTTTTAAGGCGACAGCAATAAATTTCTCATGAAAATAGAATTTCACCATTGGCGTTGCTTTCGCGCGGAGGCGGCGTCTTGAATTCTGCGTTCTCAGGCACGAGTGAGACGAAAAACGATCACAAGAGGACGTCGCCTTATGACGACCGATGGTGGCACAAATCACCTAAATTCCGAAGATGTAATGGTGTCGTCATGGGCTCACGGGGCGCCACCACTTCTCATCGTAAACTAGTCAAAGTTCATCCGGTAATAAGAGACCATGTGGGGTCGACGATCTTGGAGGCAGTGCTAAACCATGTAAAATGGGGAACGCTTCTGAAGGGTGCCAGCGCTCCTGAGATATAAAAATGTGGCTTTCGCATTCCAGTCTGTGTAAGGAAATGAACAAACGAATCGGAGTTTTTCTTTTGCCGTCGAATGTAAACTCATTTTGTAATCAACCATATGCGTCGGAGAAATCGGGCAGCGAATTTACATCTACACCACACTGTCTAGTCAGTTGATTGTGTTAATAGTTTACGCGCAACCTACAATATGGACTGTAACAAGACACTACGAACAACAGCTTTATTTAGAAAAAATGGGGCACTTAACCTCTTCCTTGTAGCAGAGGCCCAAAGCACCAAACGTGCGCGAATAAACACCTCGTATCTCATGTGCTTTCGCAGTTAGCTTTCTTAATCGTGAATCGCCAACTTCTGTACACCCTATCTCTGCTATACAAACACCACCTTAACCAAACTCAACTATGTTACGCCGATATTGCCCACAAGGTGGCGATGAAGTAACTTTGTCGCAGAACTATAGTTAGCGTAGGCATGGGCTTCGTTAGAGAGTAAGATGCGATATCTAGCACATTGAGCTAAGCAGCCATTGCATAAGAACCAAAATTAGGCTGTAAGAGTCAAATCACTGTATTTGATTGCAGTTGCGTTTGGTTGACCGCAATTAATATAGCTGGTATTCATCGTCCTTTTTGAGCCACGTATTCTATCATCCCACAAAAGAAAAGTTAACGAAAAAAAATCCCAGGAGACTTCCACAAAATAAACAAGTGCCATAAGCACGTGAGGGGGCCAGTAATCAGGATTTAAAACAAAGAATTAGCCTGCCTGCACAGTACTCGGTGTTTTTTATTACATGATTTTGTGGTGTATTAGCTTCCGGGGTCTCTCAGTGGCGTATGCCATCGCGACCTCTACACCTTCTTAATTGGTGTTTATTTGTTCAGTAATTGTGCCAGCGGCATAAGTGACGGTGCCGATGGGCCTAGTTTGTTGTATAAATAAGCAATTTGAGATGACGCGGTCGTGGTTCTGTGTTCTCGTCATCTCTTGGGCATTCACTATGTGTTCATGAAGTGTTGACCACTAGTCATTGCAGCTTCGTTGGTTGCTCTGAGGTGCTATGCCGCTCGACCTGAGTAATAAGCAGTGGGTTGGTGGAGTGAACCACCGAGACACTGATGATATTCTGCTAGAGGAGTTTTCTATGAATCCTTTTTTGTGTGGGTTCCCGTTAATGGAACTTATCATTAACCTTACAGCCAATAAATTTACCATCTAAGGCTTTAACGCGCTTGATCTAATCTTCATTCAGTGTGCGTGTGTTAGCTCTTTCACCCCTTTCATAATTTGCGCATATTGGAGGTCAGCTGTATCTGCCCCTTCTGGCATAGCTCTTGACGTTTCTACGTTTTTGTTTTTGTGCGTAGTCATATACGTTAAGCTAGCACTTAACATATATCCATCAGTGCTATGGCCCACGCCCTCATGCTTAAAGTGCACAAGTTATGCTTGAGTAGTTCACCCTTCCTCCTGCGGTGACTACACTCTTTAGACCGAGGAAATACTAGCGAGGCATTTCCTGTGCTTGAGGAGCAATCGATGGCAGATGTTGTACGCCGGAGGATATTACCTTAGGTGCCAGCCCCCCCCCCCTCCTTCGGTTGAAAGATATATGACATTTCACCTCTGCTTCAGCTGCGTTCGTTGTGTCCTCTCACGCGCTTGTTTCCACCAGTAGAACAAGTTATGAGTTTTCATTTATTACTTAACATTAAGCCTACGGTGACGCAAAAGCCTGTGAAGAACATTCCTAAAAAGACTATCGCAAAAAATCACAGAAACGACAACGTCAGAAGTTCCTGCAAACACAGCCATATATGTTGCTGCGAGAAAGTGTGATGAATAATTTTCGTGGTGAGCTGTGCAACAGCTCTCGATAAAGCCCTTCGAGATGAATGCTCAATGGTATTGACGATTGTAAAATTAAAGCAAAGGACAGAAGCAGACATCAGGCTGCGGTATCGTGTATGCTGGCGACTGGCTCTATACTCGGATGTACTACCTGCAGCTCCTGTTTCAAGCCTTTTATAAAGCCAGGCTCTTTGCAATGCTTTCTGTGATTCTAAGGAATAATGGTGGAACTTTGAAAACTAGGACAAGCTTTGCTTGAAGCTCATTACATGTTCATTTTTGGAATCAGGTCTTAGCATTATTGCATGTATTTTTCTGATGTGTTGATTTTGTGAGTTCTGTGCGACCTAAACAGTTTGCAGTCTTTCTCTGTTTGAGCAGTTGCAAGGTAACTTTTACCTGCATACACTTGTTCGTTTATGCAATATAGAACTTATATTGTGCCGACTATTCCGATTAGTAGTTTCAGTCTAACGTTTTTTAATATGCGGGTTTAACGTCCCAAAAACTCTATACGATTATTAGAGACGCCGTAGTGAAGGGCTACGGAAATTTCGGCCACCAGGGGTTCTTTGAAATGCACACAAATCAGAACACATGGGCCTATCGCTATTTCACCTTCATTAAAAATGCATTTGCCGTAGCCGGGATTTGAGCCCACCACGCGTGGACTAGAAGCCGAGTGCCTTAGCCACTAGACAACCACGGTGGGCCTAGTAAAAGCAGAAAAGTTTTACACAAGGCAGGAGGACACCATTGAATAATATACAGAATGTAGCAAAACAATATTGCGGCAGATAAACGGAACAAATCCGAATAACGTTCAAGTTAGAGCTAAACTGCCTAAAGATTTTACAGGAAACATGAAGATCATTAAATCAAATGATAATTCTGCCCCTATATGAACGGAGAATGGTGGTTGTTTTGAATGCTTTGAAATCAATTTTTAGGTAGACATCTCTGTTAAAAATGTGAGCTGATTTGATCAAATTCATAATATGAAAAATGTGATATGGCAGCAATAAACAGTAGCCAAGGTAAAACGTCCGGAAAAAGCTTTTGCAAAAGGTGAATTTCGGGCATATTAAATCTTTCTTCCATTGTGTGTTTTTGGCAGGGGCCAGTTTTGCTTGCTTTTCTGATACCTAATATCCTAAAGCAATAAACAGTAGCCTAGGTAAAACGTCTGGAGAAAACTTTTGCAAAAGGTGAATTTCGTGCATAATAAATCTTTCTTCCATTGTGTAATTTTGGCAGGGGCCAGTTTTGCTTGCTTTTTTGATACCTAATATCCTAAAGCAAGGGTCACTAACAGGTGCAGCACCACAATCATGAGACTTTTATGATTATTTAAATTTTATTGCTTGTTTCATGTATAAATGTACGGCAAAAGAAGGTCATTGCTGCATAAACTTTTTATAATAAAACAGCTGCATCTGAAGGCTGTTTGTGCGGAATCATTCCAACACAGTAGGTCAGCTTCAGGTACGTTTTAATCCGTTTAGTAACCACACATATACAATAATCACATGTGCGGTAGATATTTAGCTGATGAATGACCATGTAGATCACTTATACGAGTTGACTGTATCTGTACACTTGTACATGTCGGCCATTTAGAGCAAAATAATTGATAATGATAGCTTTCGGTGCGTTAGTACAAAGATCACACTAAATGTGCCCTGTAGCCAGAGAGAGAGACGAGATGAGATTTGAAGGCAGCCGATGGGGTCATCCCAGTCTGGCTACTTTATTCGTAGGGCTAAAGCGGAGCGGCTGCGGCTTCCAGTGTCTGACACAGAAGGCGCGGGAACTGGTTGGTAGTTAATAAATAACGATGATGATGATGACGCTACAAATTACTCCTTGCCGCAGAAATGAACATGAACAAAAGCAATGAGAGCGTATATACAAAAGTGTGCAAATCGAGAACGAAAAGGGTCCATGAGCAGTCCACGTCCTCAACGGGAACAGAATATCGGCAACCGGTAGGTCTCCGGTGGGCGACAATGGGAACGGTGCAGCGGACGACGGTGGTGACGCGGACACGCTCTTAGCAGGAGCAAGAGAGACGGTTAATGTTAACGTGGAAATCAGTAGGGGACCGAGTAAGTTCGCTATTCAGCATGTCTAAGCTTCAACACACAGCGTATGCTGTGGTTCCGTTTCTTGCGCAGGTGCCATTCAGCCAAGCCTCTTGCTCTCGACAGGCATAGTTGTTGCTGGTGGTCAGAACCTGGCCGGGCTAAGCGGGTGACACAGGTATTTTGTCGGCGGTGTAGGTAACAGCGGATTCGGCGGCTCCACACCATCTGAGGCAGTCATATCGTCGGTCGTGCAGGCGGCGACCGAGTTGCGAGTCGTGGACTGGATAGACATGGTGCGACATGGCTAGCTTGGGTACGAGCCGTCTAGAAGGGCGCCGACAGATGGCTTTCTCCGGCTTTTAACGATATGTAACGCGTAGGCGTACGTCGATCATTCGAAGCGGTGTTTGAGCGAGAGCCATCTTTAGGCGATGCGGGATCACACGACAGGCCTGGAGCATCACAGTTGACAGGGGCCATAGGCGGCGTTGAAATTCTAGACCATGGGCGCAGTGGGGCAGCCGAGTGGTCTGCCTGTATGTCTTGCAGAGCATACACGGCCTGCTTCTCCTCCGGTGAACCAGGCGGGCGGTCACTGGGTCATTTCGTCATTGTCGCAGCATCACGCACGTTCAGCCGTAGATAGGAGCTTCAACTTCTCCTGCGGGTGGTGTCGAAGCCGTATGCTGTCGCTCGTGGCAAGATGCGCGTAGTCTTAGCTCCAACGCTGCACGAAGTTGTTAAGAAATGATAATAATGATGAATGGCACTGATGATGACGCAAGATGCCCAACATTCTAGTACAAGTGCTAGGTACAATCTCCGTAACAATGTGAAAGTCAGTAAATTTTATGTTAGAAGTAGTGTATTACAAAAAAGCTTACAACTAAGATTGTGAGCTAGCTGAGCAAGAGGCTCATCTTAGCTAGGTCGTGTCACATAACCATAATCGCTTAGCATGAATGCCAATAACGTATTTCGCCAAAATTAAAGACCTGCGGGCGGTATCATACTTCTCCTACTTGCAGCAAGGTACTGCTGCATAGTATTTGAAGTAGTACAAAAGGCTTTGCTTTTGCTCCTACATTAAACAGTTACTGCGGCAGCCAGTTCAATAAAACCATTACGTTCTCGTCATAACTTGTAATATGAAGCTCACTACTTCTCAATATTGGATTCGTTGCTCCATCTGAAAAGAGCAAAGCTTCACTGTAGCACGGGCCGTGAAAAGAACAGCATGCCCTCAACAACTAATCAGCATTCATTTCTGAAGGACCTACTTTAGTTACGGCTTCTTTTTTTACATCCAGTAGCACTACAGAACAAATAATAAATTAGCAGCCTTCAGCTTGGAATGTGAAGTAAAAAAATTTATCTTATCCTACCGCCTGAACTATGCTGCAGAGCTATTCCTCTCATTGCGTTACCATTGGGGGCTGTGTGTGGCGTGCGGGCATGTCCGAGCGAACGGCTCCTCGAAATTCCCTCCCCAAACTTTCATTAATAGATAATTTGTCATGCCTTCCACCCCTTCCCTCATCGGGCAAAGTGGAAGCTGTTAGTGAACTTAAGCGACGGACATCTTGGTAGGAAAGTGCCCGAATATTACAGAAGATCTTTGAGTGCGCGTTGATGACGTTAAAAAGTGTCCACTTCACAGCTATCCGGGCATTGTGTACGTTGAGTTGTTCGTGCGCACAAGTAGTGAAAATGTCGCGATAATGGAAGTAAAGTGCCAGTATCGGCTGCCTATCCAAGGGTTCTCTTGGGAGTTGAAATAATGAGCAAAACAAAGACTTGGATTCAACTTTTTTGTTTTCTTTAGCACTCAATCAGAAAAAAAAAACACATGAGGAAACCGGGGAGCATTTCTGTGTACGTTAGCAGGACTGTACCAGTAGAAGAGCCACATCGTATGTATTTACTTGTTTTTTAGACACCAGAAAGAGGCCACATAGAGGCGCATGTTACTTTTACAGTCTTGATAGAAGAGAAAGAGACCAAACAAAAAGCGTCCACGTGGTGAGTTCAACTTCCGTTTTTAACTTAGGTTCTCATCTATGCTTTTCTTGCCTTTGGCTAACAACTGTATGAAGCCTGCATATTTATCAACTTGCTGACATATCATGAGCGCACAAGTTACAGCGCCCTTATTAGGGCTTGCAAACTGATGCCATTCATGACAATGATGGTAAAACATGGTTAAAAGCAATGGTATATTGATAATTGTTTTGTAATATATTCATGTGTTGAGAATATATATTCTTCAGCCAGTGTATTCCAGTGACATCAACAGAATGTCTGCAAGAACTTTTCATTTTACCAAGATTGTTCGTACACTGTACAGGTCATATTTCAATTCCAGTTATTACTAAGTTACAGAATATGTCTGATGGGAACAATAAAGTATCAGCTGGGGGCCTGTTATTGCGCCACTGCAAGTTTAGTGAGCTGTGAAGACAAATATAAATGAGCAGAAATGAGAAGTATTATGATGCATAATTATTTTTGATTACTTTTCAGCTACCCTCGTCTCGTATATCTCTCGTTGTTTCTTAAATAGCACTGATTTTCCTTTATTCAGTAACTGTCAGTGTATATGACATCTTTTTTTTACTTCGCGAAGGCAATTTTTGTCCTGCCCTTAATATGCCCGCCGGTTCCCCATTTCGGCTTCCACATATTCCTACAAACACTAACAGGAGGCCCAGCTAGTTTGCGTGGAAATAGTGATCGAGTCGGTCTCTCGACATCCGAGTGATAGCTACACCTCTCCAATATATAAAGAAGGTATATATATATATATATATATATATATATATATATATATATATGATTCAAAAAAGAAATTCTGTGGGTCCGGTGCAAATATAAATAAGAATAAAGGAGCACACTTACAAAAATTTGATAATTGTTTACTCTACGTTTCGCCCGTGGCACGGCCGTGCGACGGCCGAAACGTAGAGTAAACAATTATCAAATTTTCGTAAGTGTGCTCCTTTATTCTTATATATATATATATATATATATATATATATATATATAAGTGAAACAAGTGTATACTTAAGGGCTCGTTTTTCGTGTTTTACACAATATTAACGAGATCTAACAGACAATAATGCCAACGAACGTATAGGGGAAGTTGTTAGGTCCATTGTAATGTAAATGAGAAGAAAAATTGATGGTGAAAACATAACTTGCCGTGGGCTGGATCCGATCACGGCAAGTTATCTTTTCACCCACTTTTCTTTCTTCTCATTTACATTACAATTGGCCTAATACCTTCCCCTATCTATACATTCCTTGGCATTATATATTAATATATATATATATATATATATATATATATAGGCAGGCATGGTGGTTGAGTGGCCGTAGCGTTGCTTATAGTGGTTTATTTCGACGTTTCGGCCTAGAGTCTGGCCTTCATCAGGATTATTCCTGATGAAGGCCAGACTCTAGGCCGAAACGTCGAAATAAACCACGTTGTGACCGCTCACGGAGGATCTACTAGACTATATATATATATATATATATATATATATATATATATATATATATATATATATATATATATATATATTTATATATATATATAAAGAGACATTATATGCTAAAGAATAACTTCGGTTCTTAGAAGTGTAAACATAGTTGCGCTTTCACATAACTGAATTGAATTGAATTGAAGTTTATTTTTTCTGAAATTCTTACACTAAATAACTGTTTATTTAGCCGTTGTTTCAATGAGAGCCCTGTCTTTTTCAAGGCATAACAATATATACAGATTTTTCATGCCATCTTATAGCATGTTGAGATAGGTAGAAGAAGACAGAGAGATAGATCAACGAAGAAGAGAAAGAGGGGGGAAAGAGAAGAGAGAAAAACAGAAAGAGGAAAAAGAACGAAACGAAGAAGAAGAAAGAAAAAGACAATGGGATTAGGAAGGGACGGCAACTCAAAAGAGTAAGGTGAACGTGAACATTGTAGTAAGGAAGCTATGCCATCACTAACAACAATACACCCCACGCACCAACCCTTCCTCCAAGTGGGCAGACTAACGACCCGCGTATGGTATTATCCCTTCCGGTGTAATCAGTGGGCGTTTTGTTCATCTTTAAAGGTTACGGCGAATTGGTGGGAAGGAAAGCTTAAGTGTTTTGAGTGTATGTCAGCGGCACCAGAAGGTTTGAAAAAAGACGGTGATTCGGCACCGCCATCAATAATAGTTATATGCATTGGCTTCTTTCAGGGAGGGAAAAGAAAAGGTGCGTAAAAAAAGATGAACGTACGACGTTTGGGAACACTTGTCTGTGCGTGCCGGCTGTACTTGAAGCGGCAAACCAATTATTCATTGTCAGATGCATACGCTTAGTGATCGTAACGCGGACAGGGTGTGTTGCTGTTTATTCCGTTTTTATTGTGTTGAATTCGTTGATAAAATGAAGTCCCGTTGTTCCCGCTCGCTGATTGTTCGAAACTTGTTTTTCAATTGTGTAACTCTGATGTCGTCAAAGCTGCAATCTTTCAATGTGTGTTTTTATAGCGGAAGGCTTGACAGGAAACTTACAAAAGCCCGCTTGTTGACGGAGGCCATTTCCGGAATTCCGTGCGACCTTTCGTAACAAAGCTGTTACAATGTCATAACTGTATGAGGCTGATTCACGTGAGACGCGTATTCAAAAATAACTAAGTGCGTCGTCATTGCTCGGAAGCTTATTCTGCCGATGACTGCATAGAAACTATCCTCAAATGCTCGAATCGTCATGGTTCAAACGCTGCTTCGTCAAAACAACGTGCCAAAATCAAAAGAAAATATTGGTATTGAAACAAATGGTAGGAGATCATTCCTCACATTTAGAGGCTACTAGGAGCCTCATAAAGGGGCCTCATCGTCGCTGCCTCTCGTGAAAGAATGCCACAGAGTCTGCATCGGCAGCGCCATTCCACCACTCTTCTCTTCAACCGCCCCAGGCTCCCAAACAAACCGACGAACAGCATTGTTGAAGTTGAATCACTTTGGCCTTCTTTGACGAACTCGAAGCCACGCTGCAAATACCAAGTTCACTTCGATATTCACACCCCTCCAACCAGCCGCTGGCAAGCTGCCTTAGAAAGACGTAGAAGTCATCGGAATGTTCTGAACACTGCTGTATGACATGCCAAGGCTGTGTAGCAGTCTGGAATCCCCGCTCGCTCGGCCATTCCTGTCCATTCGGAACGAGGTCAGACAAGCGTCGATACTACAGTGGAACGCGAAAGGCTTGAGATCCCGCATCTCAACCTTCCATCAGTACATATTCATGAATCGGATTCGTGTAATTGTTATATGCGAACCAAACATGTAAAAACCTTTCAAATCATTAGGGTATGAAACTTTCGTTTCTTCAACGTGCTTGGAACGCAGGAAGGTTGTTGTGTATACATTCACACGAATTTCGCATTTGTGCATCACGCAGTTCAACCGCATGATGACTACCAATATGTCTGCCTACGTGTTCAAAACGAGAAAGCGTCATTCACAATGATTGATGCCTACATGTCGTTATCAGGACGATTTGAACAAGACGAACTGCGAGACATACTGACAGCAACTATATGACCATGGTTTTTAACTGGAGGTTTTAACGCACATCACTTGATCTGGGGTAGTTCGACGATAAACGCACAAGAAAAAATCAGATTGCATGTACAGTAGGAATCGATGATATGCGAAGCACGAATAAGAAATGTTGATATGTCATTTTAAAATCAGCACAACGCTACGAGGTGGAGGTAAATGATGCTGTAAATGACTTGGGTGTTATGATCATGATGTTTGGATGTGTTGTTGTGGTGGTTCTTGGGCCCTCAGACGCAGAAACCCAAGACAAGGACAAGAGAAACATTTATTGACTTCACACACAAAACGATCACAACACTGTGGCTATCTGTACAACACACTGGCTCCATATTTCAGTCATACAGTCCTTATGTCTACGCGCCCGCGAGTAACCCACGCGTCCTCACTACTCGGAAGTTTAATTCCGTCGGGTGCCACCCACGCTCCCGCTGAAGACGATGGCGTCGACGACGCAACCTCGTCACGGGAAGGTTGCCAAGTGCACGGGAGCTCACGAGCAGACCATCAGCTGCTCGTGCTGGACCAGGCGGCCCCACGCTGCGGCCGACGCAACACCGAGGTCGCACCTTCAATTGGCGGTGGTGCCGGACCGGCTCCGACGTGGCACCGTGGTCACGATCTCGGTGACTGGTTGTGCCGCACCCGAGTCTGGACAGGATCAGTCGCTTGCCCTGGCCCACACACTCGTCCGCCAGAGGAGCACCATGTCAGGCCCGGCCAGGAACCGCCACTCGCCTCAGGAACATGCCACGCTCGTCCCGGTTGGGTTGGTGACACCCGCTCGTTGGTTCGGTCCCCTGAGGCCCAACGCCTAGTGCTCTTGCTAGCTGGCCGCGTTCTTCCTCTGCCCGTCGCTGTTCCGAAGCACACGCGCTCACGTTCATCTGACCCCGTGCACACTTTCGTCTTCGTCGGTTATTTTCCGCTGTCGGTTTCACTTCCAGTTTTGATTTTGGTTGTGAGAAGCACTCTTACCACACTCCCCCCAACTTCCAGTACGTTGTACACACGTAACACACAGTTCCCGAATATAACAAAGGTTCCGCGCACTTTAAAAGTCACAGTTTAGATGTAAAAAAAACCAATTGCACTATGATGACAACATGATAAAAAAAATTGTGTACAACGGCAATAAGTCACTGCTCGGTAAAAGCCGCACGACTCATATAGTCGGCACCAACGTTGTTCACACCACGAATGTGTTCCTCGTGAAAGTCATATTCCATAAGAAGGAGACTCCACCGCAGGACTCGATTATTTAGGTGCCTAGCTGACTGAATATAAGTCAATGGCTGGTGGTCACATTGCAACGTGAACGGCTTGCCATAGAGAAAAATGTGGTATTTGCGAACAGCCCAGACTACGGCAAGGCCTTCTCTTTCAATTGTGGAGTAGGCTGCTTCGCTGGGTAATAATTTACGGCTCGCGTAGGAAACTGGGTGCAGACGGCCTTGGTGTTCCTGGAGCAATACTGCTTCTAAGCTCCGCGAAGACGCATCCGTATGCAGAACGAATGGCTTATGCAAGTCGGGTGACTTCAGCACAGGCTGCGTGGACAATAGATTCTGCACTTGTCGAAACGCTCTCATGTTCTTCACTCCATAATAACTTATTGGGGTGGCCTTTCTATGTAAGTTCTGTGAGCGGAAATGTCAACTCAGCGTAATTGGGCAAAAAGTCGCGGTAATAACCTGATAGACCGAGAAAGGCTTTCAATTACTTCTTGGTGCTTGGCGGCACAGCTGCTTGTATCTTATCAGTAATGCTCTTACTCGTCTGCAGCATACTTTGCCCAACAGTGTGGCCCAAAAAAGTGGTAGTCGGACAGCCGACCGCACATTTCGCTGGTTTTATAGTTAGACGAGCCGCTCTGACGCGCTCAAACAATCTCTTCAGGGTTACCAAGTGTTCTTCCCAAGTTTCAGTAGCGACGAGCACATCGTCAAAGTAATATAGCACATTGGGAATCCCCTCGGTGACGACTCGCATTAACCGATTAAATACTGCCGGCGCAGTCTTGATGCCGAAGGGCTTAAAGTTGAAGTGGTACAAGCCAGATTCACATGAGAAAGCCGTGAGCTCTTTCGACTGACTGGCCATAGGTACCTGCCAGTATCCTTTAGTAAAATCAAAGCGCGAGAAGTAGTTGCATCCCGTAAGCTTAGCGAACATCGTATCTGTGCGAGGGATTGGCTCACATTCCGGCAGTATGACCTTGTTCAGTTGTCGAAAGTCAATACACAAACGCATGGTGCCATCTTTCTTCTTGACGACCACTATGGGCGAGTGATAGGCTGACGTTGACCTTTCAATGACACCTAACTGCAGCATGTCCTTCACTTCCTCCTCGACGGCACCTTTGACAGTAAAAGGTAGCGGGTACTGTCGTACCTGTATGGGAGCCTCTGAAGTAAGCTTCAACTCACAGTGAACAATGTCAGTCTTCCCAGGTACATCTGAGAAAACGTCTTTGAATTCTTTAAGAACCGCTGTGGCTTGCTGTCGTGCATCAGCGTTGAGCTCCGATGCTATGGTAACATTCGTCCAGTCCTGTGTCTGTTCTAGTGTGATATGGGGCACTTCGTCGGACTGAACCTCGTATGTGTCACTTGGCAACGTCGTGGTAACGCCTGCAACCGTTCGATGGCTTAGTGGCTTGCGCTCCTCATACTTCTTTAACATGTTGATGTGAAAGAGTGTAACCTTGTGGCCCACGTTTACTAGGTAATCCAGTTCGCTGCGTTTCTCAATTACAGGGAAGGGGCCCTTCCAGGAAAGCACCAGCTTGTTAGCATCAGCTGGTAACAACACCAGCACCTGGTCACCAGGGACATGTTCGCGCTGTCTCGCTTTCTTATCGTAGTACCCCTTCTGCAGCTTCTTCGACTTCATCAATTCTTCGTGTGCGAGCGCACAGATGCGTTCTAAACGTTGCCGCAGCTCCATCATATGCGTGTATGTCGTCTTGGTCTCGTCATCGAGGCGAGGGTTCGTCCAGAGCTCCTTGAGAACAGCCATTGGCCCTCGCACGTATCTACCATATAATAATTCAAAAGGAGAGAATCCAGTGCTACATTGGGGAAGCTCTCGGTAGGCGAACAGTAACGGACCAATGTAACGGTTCCAGGTTTTCGGACGATCTTGACACATTCGCCCTATCATGCGTTTTAATGTCCCATTAAAACGTTCAATCAAACCATTGGCCATCGGATGGTATGGCGTAGTAGGCAGTTGTTTGAATGAAAGCAGTCGGCTGAATTCCTTCATAACTGCTGACATGAAAGACGTGCCGCGATCACTGATGATCTCTTTAGGTATGCCAACGCGAGAGAACATTTCCAGGAGACCTTCCGCAACCTGTCTCGATTCAATGGAGGGAAGTGCTACCGCGTCGGGGTATCGCGTCGCAAAATCTATCATTGTCAGTACGTAGCGATTGCCCCTTTCAGATGTTGGTGACGATGGGCTGATAATATCAATGCCAACTCTCGTAAACGGTGTCTCGATGATAGGCGCGGTGCCCAAGGGGGCGCGTCCCACCAGGTGGCGTGGCACCATCCGTTGACAGATGTCGCAAGATTTCACGAAGCGTTTTGTGTCGGATTGGACACCCGGCCAGTAGAACTCTCCAGTGACCCTGCTTACTGCCTTCGTGATACCTTGATGGCCGGCTAAGATGCCTTCGTGGGTTAGTTTCAGCACCACCTCACGCAACTGTCGTGGTACAACAAGTTGCTCCAAATTAGTTCCATCTGACAAGTTGTGCTTGCGGAATAAGGTTCCGTCCCGAATAAAAAACACCGTTTCTCAATCGTTCGACATGATTTTCTTGCCAACCGCCTCGAAACAATTTCGCAAAGTTTCGTCATCCACTTGATATTTTTTAAGCGCCTCACTTCCCACTTGTAAAGCAGGCCGAGTCATCACAGGTAAAGAAGTGTGCTTCTTCGTTTCTACCGCTTTTCCCACGAGGACTTCTTCAGGTAGGGGCCACTTTTCCACGGCTTCATGCGGTGGCTCATACGCTTCCTCTGCATTCGATCTTGGTTGGGTTGCGTGCAAATTACCAGATTCATCCTGCTCACCATTGACAGCATTCCCTTTGCTAGAGTCTGTGCATGGTGCACGCCTTGTATTCACATGGCCATGGTCATGCTGTGGTGCTGACTCATTCATAGGTAACGTATCCGGCAATGCCGCGCCCTTGATGTTGCCCAAAATGATGTCATATAATGGGTCGGTCATACACTTAACGAGTACTTCCCCAGTAAACAATGTACATTGCAAAAGGACTTTTGCCTCTGGGAGGTATCGCACAGTACGGTCCAGTAAGTACACTGGGCTCGTCGTTCCCGTGAACTTCTCCTTCGGAACCAAGGATTGCCGCACGGCGAC
This sequence comes from Rhipicephalus microplus, assembly GCF_013339725.1. Lineage (NCBI taxonomy): Eukaryota > Metazoa > Arthropoda > Arachnida > Ixodida > Ixodidae > Rhipicephalus > Rhipicephalus microplus. The sequence goes on along the minus strand of NW_023611895.1, from coordinate 26,530 downwards.
CGTGTTGCAGCCGGTGTCTCGAAGCACATGCACTGGTCTGTCCTCTAGACACCCCTCCAGAACAGGCGTGTCAGCGACTCCAACGTTCGCGGATCGTCGACTTGATGTGGCATTGACGGTGGGTATTGTTCCGCCGTCTTGGAGAACAATGTAGCCACTCTTATGGTGTTCAGGTGTCAAGTCTTCGCGTTTTTCCGATAGCATACATGATGCCTGGTCTTTGCCAAATTTTCTACTGGGGCATCTGTAACTGCTGTGTCCACTTTGTTTGCATACTCCGCATCGGCTGAAAGTATTCCCTTTCGTGCGGGACCAGCAGTCGGCTGCGCGATGGCCTACCTTGGCACAAAGGAAACAGCGACTTGCAGGCTTCTCCGTCTTCTTCGCGGACTCCGGCTTGGACACCGAAGGTCCCGGATCCTTGGGAATCCGTTCTCTTCCTAAGTTTGTGAGCGCCTGTGCTTCCATGAAGTTATCGGCAGTCTCGCAAAGCGAACTCAGGGTTTTGCAACTTCTCTCCTTGAGAAAGATCCTGAGTGCCGGAGAACAACCCTTCATGAATTGCTCACTTATCATCAGATCTCGCAGGCTAGCAAAGCTTGTCTCCGTTTTTCCCACTTCAAGCCAACGGTCCAAGTAGCCGGAAAGTCTTGCAGCATACTGTAGACCAGTCTTGTTTTCTTCGGGCTTCGCTTTACGAAATTTTTCGCGATAGCCTTCCACAATATAGCGGAACCTCTGAAGAAGCGCCGCTTTCAGCTGATCATAATTCAGCACAGCTGTTGGATCTAACCAGCCTATGACTGTTAGCGCTTCTCCTGTCATGCATAGGCTCAGCGAAAGAGTCCACTTTTCACGCGGCAACCCTTGACACGTGGTGGCCCGTTCGAATTGCTGCAGGTACGCGTCGAGGTCGTCCCGAGCCTCATTGAAGGGCGGAATCAGTTTATGAGAACTGCAGACCTCTGTTATTCCTCTGGCGCTCATGCTGGATCCTCCTTGTTCGTCAGCCACCATTGGCTGTACCCTGCTTGCGCTCTCCTGAAGTCGAAGCTTCAGTTCGAGGATGTTCAGCTCTTGTTCCTGCACCTTCTGCTGCTGCTCTAACAGCTTCTGCTGCCTCTCAGCGTTTTCTTTCGCGATGTCGCGCTCCCTAGCACGCTCATCTCGAGCTTCAACGCACTCTCGCTCAACCCACTCTCTGAGCTCCTCGTTCTCCAACCCTAGCTGTCGGCCAAGTGCAATAAATTTCTCCCTGTCCATGACAAAGGCTGCGTCTGAGTAATGGCTTTAGATTTTAATAAGCCATCCAGGCAGGCTCGCCAATTGTGGTGGTTCTTGGGCCCTCAGACGCAGAAACCCAAGACAAGGACAAGAGAAACATTTATTGACTTCCCACACAAAACGATCACAACACTGTGGCTATCTGTACAACACACTGGCTCCATAATTCAGTCATACACTCCTTATGTCTACGCGCCCGCGAGTAACTCACGCGTCCTCACTACTCGGAAGTCTAATTCCGTCAGGTGCCACTCACGCTCCCACTGAAGACGATTGCGTCGACGACGCAACCTCGCCACGGGAAGGTTGCCAAGTGCACGGGAGCTCACGAGCAGACCATCAGCTGCTCGTGCTAGACCAGGCGGCCCCACGCTGCGGCCGACGCAACACCGAAGTCGCACCTTCAATTGGCGGTGGTGCCGGACCGGCTCCGACGTGGCACCGTGGCCACGATCTCGGTGACTGGTTGTGCCGCACCCGAGTCTGGACAGGATCAGCCGCTTGCCCTGGCCCGCACGCTCGTCCGCCACAGGAACAGCATGTCAGGCCCGGCCCGGAACTGCCACTCGCCTCAGGAACATGCCACGCTCCTCCCGGTTGGGTTGGTGACACCCGCTTGTTGGTTCGGTCCCCTGAGGCCCAACGCCTAGCGCTCTTGCTAGCTGGCCGCGTTCTTTCTCTGCCCGTCGCTGTTCTGAAGCTCACGCGCTCACGTTCGTCTGACCCCGTGCACACTTTCGTCTTCGTCGGTTATTTTCCGCTGTCGGTTTCACTTCCAGTTTCGATTTTGGTTGTGAGAAGCACTCTTACCACAGTCGTTTACCTTCATCATCTATTCACGCCACGTGATACCGAATTTAGTGTTTGTGGAGCTAGCAAAATGGCCGTGAACACGCTATGAGAGTGGTGTATGGTCATGTTCCTCTACATGACACGCTTGCCAGGATTATTATGTTTGCACCAGTCAAATGTCTCGTCATCCATCGATGTCACGTAAAACCAAATTTGGTATAAATGGAGCTAACAGAACGGCCGCGAGTGCATCATGAAGGGCCCAATATACTCCAATGTAGCCTTGACGCGAGTGCACGGTGGGCACAGCGACGCCACGATATCAAAACGCGAGAACTCACAGTCTGCCGCCAGGCGCAACCACCACCCGTCGGCGGGGCCCGACGGCAACCGGCGCGAAATGCGACATGCTGCATTTTACGCCGATGCGTTACCAACACAACATTGCGTGTCTTTCTTTTCGAGATGGAGGGACGCTGGACGCGCTGAAACGCGCATGCGTCAAAGCAACGCAGTGTGACGCGCGCCTGCAAGTATATGGCAGGACCGGCGCCTGGCGTGGGAAGGAGCGCCGGATTAATGCGACAAAATGAACGCCTGCGAGCACGCGCACCGCGTAACGTCAAAATGTATTGCGTCTTGACTTTGAAATGTAGTTATGTTCTCACATGACACGCATCTCATGATTATCATGTTTGCACCAGTCAGATACTTTCGTCATTCATTGGCGTCGCGTAATACCGTGTTTGGTACACGTAAAACTAGTGAAACGGCCACGAGCGCATCATGAGCGTAGCATGTAGGCATGTTGTTCCATGACACGCATCTCATGTTTATCATGTTTGCTCCAGCATCATACCTTCGTAATCCATTCACGTCCCGTAATACCATTTCGGTATAAGTGAATCTAGTGAAACGGCTGCCAGCGCATAATGAGCGTGGCATGTAGTCATGTAACTACATGACAGCATCTCATGATTCTCATATTTGCACCAGTCACAGACCTTCGTCATCCATTGACGTACCGTAATTCCAAATGGTAAATGTGATGCTAGCGAAACGGCCGCGAGCGCATCATGAGCGTGGAACGTAGTCATGTTGTTACATGACACGCAGGTCATGAATTTCAAGTTAGGGTCTACAACTGTGGCGGCTAGAGAACGTAGGCGGCTAGATAGATACGCTCAAAGTCGCTACGCTAGGCAATGCTTCGAATTAAAAAAAACATAGGTTGTTTGGAGGCGCATGACACGAGGTTTCTTTCGACTGCGAAGCATTTCTTCACGAACTTCATCGACTCTAAGCGTATCTATCTATCTATCTATCTATCTATCTATCTATTTATCTATCTATCTATCTATCTATCTATCTATCTATCTATCTACGACTTTTAGATCTCCTGGCCGTTTGGATAGTGGGATCGATACCAATTTTGATATGGCATAACATGACCGTATGAAGAACACAATCGACATGTCATAACATGAAAATCTTGACATGTATGTCTTGAATATCATGATTTACATTTCATGGTCCTGCAGCTCTTGCGGTGGTTTCGTTCACATGGCACGTTGCGAAACTGGTATGGCATGACATGATTGCATGCCGCACACAAGCGGCAGACCCTAACATGAAATTCATGAGATGCGTATCATGTAACAACATGACTACATGCCATGCTCATGATGCGCTCGCGGCCATTTCACTAGCGTCACAATATACCAAACTTGGTATTGCGGGATGTGAATGGACGACACAGGTAAATGACACATCCAAACATGATAAACATGAGATGCGTGTCGTGTAACAAGATGACTACATGCCGCACTGTCGATGCGCTCCCGGCCATTTCACTAGCTTCACATATGCCGAATTTAGTATTACGTGACACCATGGAAGGCGAAGGTATGTGACTGGTGCAAACATGATAATTATGAGATGCGTGTCATGTGGGAACATGACTACATGCTATAGTCAAGGCACCAATACATTTCGTCATGACGTGGAGCGCGTGCTCACCGGCTTCATTTCGTCGCGTCCCACCGACATTGCCACGCCATGCGCCGGTCCTGCCATATGCTTACAGGCGCTCTCCACGCTGCATTGCTTTGACGCATGCGCGTTTAAGTGCGTCCGACGTCCCTCGACACGAAACGAGGGAGACGCAGTGTTGTCTGGGTAACGCATCGACGCGAAACGTAGCATATCGCATTTCGCGCCGGTGGCCGTCGGCCCGCGCTGGCGGACGCTGGTCGCGCCTAGCGTAAGACTATAAACTGCTCGCGTTTTGCTAACATAGCATCGCTGTGCCCAGCGGGCGCGCGCATGAACGCTACAATGGAGAATATTGGGCCCTTCGTGGTGCGCTCACTGCCGTTTTGCTAGCTCTACGTATACCAGTTTTAGTGTTAGGTGTCTTCAATGAATGACAAAGTGTGTGACTGGTGCAAACATGATAATCCTGACATGCGTGTGGTGTAAGAATATGACAACATACGACGCTGATAGCGTGCTCATGGCCGTTTCGCTAGCTTCACATATACTAAATTTGGTATCACTTGAGGTGAATAGGTGGCGAACGTAAACGACACATTCAAACATGATTATCATGAGACGGAAGTCATGTATGGCATAATTCACTTCCACATTATAACGTGTTGCTTATTTGACATATAAGTGACATATCAAAATTTCTCCTTCGTGCTTCAAATATCATCGATTCCCACTGTACGTGGGATCTGCCAATTTTTTAATGATGGCAGTAATACTTACCCGCGGGGCCATACGCCTAGCGGCTGCCTCTATTTCACTATCGTATCGAAAAGCTTCAGGTCGCAAGGGCAGTGGTTTTCAGACATCGAAACGTATGGGAGTGACTGTACTCAAACGTATATGCGAATAAGGTGTCTCCTCTCCGTCTTTGTTTTCCTTTTCCTTGTCTCTCTCCGTCTTTGTTTTTTCCATTGTTTTATGTATTTAGGCAAAAGCCACTTAACCCAAGCTTCAACATTATATGTAACTATTCATTCGTTAGGAAAATTTTGTTTCTGAGAAGGTACGGTTCTTTCAGTTGATATTATAAGGTTCTGACCTTAGTACTAAATTTTACTGAGATTTGAGTCGCTAACAGGGGTATGTGTAGCCGATACGTGATGCACTTGGGAAAACATTTTTCGATGCCTGTGATGCGACTCAAGCTCGAAACACATGCGGCGTCTTTCCGGCGTTATGCTGACGTTTCGTACGCCGGTGACACTCGGTGTCCACGCTGCTGGTGACGGTGGCTAAAACGTCCACTTCTACACAATTCAGACATTAGGACCGGCATAAATACCCCGTAGGCAACGGCTGGACTGCGTACCCCCTCCGTTATAGAGAGATCAGCACCACTAGAGAGCTGTACATGCAGAATACCGTCTTAACCTGTAGCAAAGCCTTCAGATACACTTAAGCCCCTCAGCTAGACTATGAACACTTCAAGGGAACGTGTGGTAATAAGACTAAGAGGAGTACGCTGCATATTATTCTCACAATAGCGCGTCTTCAATGCAACTGTACCGGAATATTTTTAGCTCATTGTTATTGATGATAGCACTTGGTACATTAGTACGCAACTCTCAGAGCATGGAACAAATTTCAACAGAAATAGTTTTGTGTTTACAAAATACGAACAATACGAAAAGTTGAAACACTGCGAAAAAATACGAAGAGACGAGCATTTCTTGTTCAGTTGCAGTGTGTTGCAGACAGGCACGTGTTATCACATCAAAAGTGACGCACAGAGGGCTACAAATCTCAGCTGAAGCGCACAATTCGCGAATGAATCATCGACAAGAATCTTTCGACAAATTTCTCATTTTGAACGACAAATGAAGTATCCCCTTCTGCGATTGCATTTCTGGCACAAATGGCGTATTGCAGTACAGAAATATTGCAGAATGTTTGAGATTATTTTGAATGGCTCACTACTGCTTTGAATTGAGATAGTCATTACGGGACCACAATCAATATAGTCACAATGTACGATCATAACTTGCCTTAGTAAGCTAACTAGCAATAATTACTTAATTGATTGTCAAAGGTGCGAAGAGAATCAGCAGCTTAGCTCAAGCTCAGGAAAAGAGCTGTGTGTTCTCGATAATTCGTAACAACAATTATTGGAAAGTAAACTATGACTGTGATTGCGTTCTTCATGCTCGTAGCACTGGCAAACAAGACATGAACGAATAGCCTCAATCCTAGAAGGCTAAGCTGGAGCTGCAATCAAGACTGCCGTCTAAACTAGACCGCCTCATTACGGTATTCTTCACGTTGAACTTCGCTGCTGTCTGTGACGTGTGGACATGTCCTAGCAAATGGCTCGATCTAAATTGGGTCACTAAAGTTTTAATAAAATATGTTTAGCCCCCCCCCCCCCCCTCATCGACGAAACTGAAAGCTCGTGGTGAGGTAAGTGACGAACATCAGCGTGAGAAGCTCCATAAACCCTGGAGGGAGCTTTTCGACAGATGGTTGTTGACATTTGACATTAGGCTGTGTACACTTCACGGCTGTCAGGGTGTTGTGTCAGCACATTTGTACCTGCGCATGCACACTGAACGGCCTTGGTAATAAAGATACAACGTTATTTTAGGCAATTACTAGGAAAGTTATGGTCAGAGTTCGAATTGCAAAGCGAGGGAAACAGGGCTAGGTCTCGACTTGTAGGTTTCTCATGCGCTTTATTTGGCGAAGCAAGCACAAGGAATCTGAAAAGCTCCTCTATACAGGGTGTCCAAATTATCAAGCAGCACGATTTAAAGAAAGAGTAATTGCTTTACGTGAAACATGCACAGTGCATATTGTTCCCAATATAGTATCGTAGGCACTGCTAATTTTTTTCGTTATTGAGAATCAACTACTTTGGCAACATTGCATTTATACCTACAAAAGCAGTCTGCCGATTATCAAAATATCACTGAGGTATATGTGGACATTAAGAAATGGCAACTGTCTGTGCTACTTTTGACAACGCACTAATTGCATTCTCAATTCTTCTGCTAATCAAGCTTTTGAAATCATACTGTCGCAGTGCAACGCGAACAAGGGATGACAGCAACTTGCGGCAGCGAAATATTCCCATTGTCGTTCTCTTCATATACACTCGTGTCACTTGAAGTGGCACGTGTGTTTGTAAGCACAAGTGCTTTCTTAATTCACCTCCAGCATCTCCTACTTGAACTGAAGCCTAACTGTTTCTTTTTTATCCTCGTCTGTTGAGTGCGCTATACCTTTTATGAAGTGCAGCCTTAAATAATCCTCTGTTTTGTCCATGTAATTTTAATTGCCTCTTCATATTTGGTACTGCTTACACATTTTAATTACTTGAGTTTACTTTTCTGTAGAAGTCACTGAAACAATTATTTCATTATGCGGGTGTGCTTTTGGTATACAGTACCAAGCAACGTACTTACTGTTTGGTAAAATTAATTATTTAAGTTTGCATTATAATAATTAAAATATCTAGCAGCGATCTTTAGGATTTTATCCAGGGATTGTTATACCAAATGGTCGATTTTTCTACAAGCGTCCAAACCAATCATTTCAGGCAGAAAATAGGCGCTGGTATTTATTGTCTTATCTTAACAGGTAACTTGATTGTACGTAATGCTTCATTTCCATATTGTTGTCGGAGGGCCACCTGTACCGTCTATCTATACGATTTCAGAATGAATGTTTGGAACAGAATGGCTTTTGAATAATAATTATTATTGTTTTTCTACTGTAAGATACCCTATTACAGCAAGAGCTGTTACGATAACAGCAAGAGCTGTTACTCGCATCACGCGTAGCGCCGTAGTTGTCCGCCACCGCCGGTATCCGTAAGCTGTATCGCAGAAATGGGGAAAAAATTTGGCAGATCCAACGTACCTGGCAATCGACGTTATGCGAAGCATGCGCAGGGAAGGTGACCTTGTTGCAATTTTTTTATTGAGTGACACGTCATGAAATGACGCTAAAATATGTACAAACGTTGCACGCTCAGACATATGTTGAAAAGTTGGAGATGTTTATATAACCAGTTATTTGCGTTTGCCAACGATGTCAACTGGAACACACGTAGTAGCAACAACGGAAGTTGATATTGCCGCGCGATTGATCTGCCAGCGCAAAAGAGGCAGACGAAGTGGCAGTTCCCCTCGTGCCATTGTTCTGTTTTTGGCTGCGCTGAGCCGACCGCTCTTCGGACTTTTGTGAGGACGCCTTAAAAACGTCTCCTGTCTCTTTAACGTGACATTTTAATGGTGGAGGTGCGGGGTAACCTCACCTATGCAACAGACTCCTTCTAGCAGCCGGAACGTGACCCAAAACCCAGAGCTTACGCCGGTACACCGTTTCAGTCGGAGGATTCGAGGACTGTCCCCCGAGTTTGTGCCTCACAGTACAAGTACGTCGACTGGTATGGAGAATACTGTTGCTGTCACCGCTTCCCCTACCGCTGGAGCCGCCGCTGCTCCAACCGCTGCACCCGCAGCTGCACCCACTCATTACACGCTACAAAAACCACGTGTTCCGAGTCCCTTTCGTGGTGGCCTCTATGAAGATGTGGAAGATTGGCTGGCTGAGTACGAGTACGTAGCGGATTTCAACGGGTGGGACGAAGTAGCGAAGCTCAAGAATGTGTACTTTAGTCTTCTGGATGGTGCTCGCACATGGTTCCAGAACCGCAAGGGCCTCCTAACGTCGTGGCATGAGTTCTGTCACAGGCTCCGCGAAACGTACTCGAGTCTCGATCGTCGAGAGCGCGCTGAAAGGGCCCTCCAGTCCCGCATGCAGATGCCTAATGAAGGTGTGGCTACATACGTGGAGGATATGGTTCATCTGTTCACTCGCGCCGATCCAACCATGCCGGAAGACAAGAAGCTGCGACACTTGATGCGAGGTGTGAAAGAGCAGCTCTTCGCTGGACTCATTCGTAGTCCGCCTAGAACGGTCGCGGAGTTCCTCACTGAAGCCGTCGCCATGGAAAAGGCGCTGCAGCAGCGGAACCAGTACGATCGGCAAGTGAATGCTACCTATACCACCGGGCTAGGCTCGTTCCCGACCGACGTGGGAGCGCTTCGCGAGCTGATACGTTCGGTTGTTCGCGACGAGCTACAACAGCTGCAACAGCTGAACCAGGCGCAGCAGCAGCCTTCCACGAATTGCATCGCCACCATCATACGTGACGAAGTTCAGCATGCGCTCGGCACACCTCGCCGCGAGACACCAACGCAGGTTGCTGCACCACTTCAGGCGTTCGCAACTTCAAGTGAACCTCTAGGGGTGACCTACGCAGACGTATTGAGACGCACCGTTCCGTCGTCCACGACACCATCCCCAGTGAGTGGTTTCCAGCGCACCACTTATACCGACACGTTCGAACACAACGCACCTGCACCAGTCCCACTACCAGCCGCAACCCCGTACGCCACACTGCAGTCCGCACAGGTGGTCCCTTATTTTGCAGACACTCGACCCGTCATGCGTAAATCCGACATATGGCGCATGCCCGACCGACGACCGCTTTGCTACCACTGCGGTGAAGCGGGTCACCTCTACCGAGACTGCCAGTACCGCCGACTTGGGCTGCAGGGTTTTCCTGCCAATTCACCCCGCCCCCGGTTTGGACAGAGACCACCAGAAATTGAAGATTTTATCGCTCGGCAGAACGTCCCACTCAGGCGTCAGTCGCGCTCACCGTCACCGCGGTCGTCATCTTATTCAGGCAACGGAAATCGAAGGCCGCAAGGACGGTCTCCGAGCCCTCGCCTGGAAAACTAACGCCAGCGACCTTTCGAGGCGAGGCCGCTGATTCTCGACGTGATGAAGACCTCGCCCTCCAATCGACGCGACATCGGACCAACGGAAATTCGACTACGCCGGCGCCTGTATCCCAGCTGAGCGACTTTTCAATGGACATACCTGTGCTGCTCGACGGTCGCAATTTAACTGCCTTAATAGACACTGGTGCTGACTACTCGATTATTAGCGGACAATTGGCACGTACCTTGAAGAAAGTGATAATGCCTTGGACAGGATCGCATGTACGTACAGCTGGCGGACATGTTGTAACGCCGGTTGGTTTGTGCACGTCCAGGCTACAAATACGAGGCTGCACGTTTTTGGTCAGCTCCATCGTGCTACGTGACTGCTCCCGCGAATTAATTCTCGGCCTCGATTTTCTTCGGGAATATGGCGCCGTAATCGACCTACGGCGACGCTGCATTTCCTTTTCGACAGTCAACGCTACGTCAAGGGACTCCAACCGCCGTACAACCGCCCTCCGTGTTTCCGACGACAGTGTCACAATACCACCTCGTGCAAGTATCCTAATTCAGGTGACTTCCGAAGGAACCAGTGACGGTGAAACAGTGGCAGAGTGCAACGTCTCCCTGCTGCTGGCGCTTGGAATTTCTGTGGCACGAGGCATCATTGACATTCGGAACGGTACAGCCGAGGTCATGATTACAAATTTCACCAATGAGCATCGTCACCTTTTCCGGGGCACTGCGGTCGCCTACGCTGAAGCCTTGGAGGACGTCATTGAGTGTTTTGCCTGTGAAGACAGTAGCCGCAATGGACAAACCGTAATAGATGTTGACATGAACAGTGCACTGCCAGAAGAGAACCAGAGGGCCTTGCGAGAGCTATTGTTTGAATTCAGGGCATGCTTTGCTCAGTCGTCTAAAGTGAGTCAGACGCCAATTACACAGCACAGGATAATCACTTACGACGACGCAAGACCTATTCACCAACAGCCATACCGCGTCTCGCCGACAGAACGCGCAGCTATCAAGCAGCAAGTGAAAGAAATGATCGACGACGGCGTTATCCAGCCTTCGAACAGTCCCTGGTCCTCACCGGTCGTTCTGGTTAAGAAGAAGGACGGTACGCTTCGCTTCTGTGTAGATTACAGAAAGCTCAACAACGTCACAAAAAAAAGATGTTTATCCGCTGCCGCGTATTGATGACTCGCTTGACCGACTACGACGAGCGAAGTATTTTTCTTCCCTGGATTTAAAGAGTGGCTACTGGCAAATTGAGGTTGATGAGCGCGACCGCGAAAAAACCGCCTTTGTCACGCCGGATGGCCTCTACGAATTTCGGGTGCTACCGTTCGGACTCTGCTCTGCGCCAGCTACCTTCCAACGCATGATGGACACTGTGTTGACTGACTTAAAATGGCAAAGCTGCCTTGTGTACTTGGATGATGTGGTCGTGTTTTCAACCAGCTTCTCCGAACATCTGAAGCGACTACGACAAGTACTTGAGGCGATTCGGACGGCTAACCTTACGTTAAAGCCGCAAAAATGCCATTTCGGTTACGAAGAACTAAAGTTCCTTGGACATGTCGTAAGCGCAGAAGGCGTCCGTCCTGACCCTGAGAAAACCGCCGCTGTCGCAGCCTTCCCGACTCCTGCCGATAAGAAAAGTGTGCGGCGGTTTCTTGGTCTATGCGCGTACTACCGGCGCTTTATAGGCAATTTTTCGAAAATTGCCGAACCATTAACTAGACTCACTAGAGACGATACGCCGTTCGTTTGGAGTGCTGAACAAGAATCAGCATTCACAGAGCTTCGGCTTCGCCTGGCATCACCACCTGTTCTTGGACATTTCGACGAGGAAGCCGAAACAGAAATTCATACCGACGCCAGTAACGTCGGTCTGGGCGCGGTACTCGTCCAACGGCAGGAGGGAATTGAAAAGGTTATCGCCTACGCAAGCCGAACCCTAACACGCCCGGAGTCAAACTACAGTACCACGGAGAAGGAGTGCCTTGCTGTCGTGTGGGCAATTGCTAAGTTTCGACCTTACCTTTACGGCCGTCCATTCAGAGTAGTGACGGATCATCACTCGCTGTGCTGGCTTGCGAACCTCAGAGACCCCTCCGGACGACTGGCAAGGTGGAGCCTACGTCTGCAGGAGTACGACGTCACTATCGTGTACAAGTCCGGTCGTGCACACGAAGATGCGGACACGTTGTCACGCGCGCCAGTTGAGCCTGCCGCTCAGAGCTTCGAAGAGGACTGCCCTTTCCTTGGCTCCGTAAGCGTAACAGACTTGGCTTTACGGCAGCGAGCAGATGCTCAATTGCGACCTATCATTGAACATCTAGAGGGCCGCAACGTATCACTGCCCCAGCATATAACTCGCGGATTGTCATCCTTCTGCTTACGACAGGGCGTGTTGTACAAGAAGAACGCAGCCGCCAGCAACAAAACTTACCTGTTGGTCGTCCCCGCAGAGCTGCGTGAGGAAATTCTATTTGCCTGCCACAACGAGCCTCCATCGGGCCATCTGGGCATCACCCGAACCATCGCTAGGGTACGAAAGTCTTACTACTGGCCGAAACTTGCCGCTTGCGTTAAACAGTACGTTCAAGCCTGCCGCGAATGCCAGCGCCGAAAATCCCCATCTGTTAAGCCTGCGGGATTACTTCACCCTATCGAGCCACCCAGAACACCCTTCGATCAAGTCGGCATGGACCTCCTGGGTCCGTTTCCCTTGTCATCTTCCGGCAACAAGTGGATAATCGTCGCTACAGATTATCTAACCCGCTATGCTGAAACTAAGGCGCTTCCTAAAAGCACGGCTTGTGAAGTTGCTCAGTTTTTCATCGAGAGAATTGTATTACGCCACGGTGCTCCATCCTGTGTCATCACAGACCGAGGAACAGCGTTTACAGCAAGGCTCCTTGAACAAGTTTTTCAGTTAAGTTACTCCACGCATCGCAAGACAACAGCGTATCACCCTCAGACAAATGGACTGACCGAGCGGCTTAACAAAACGATGACTGATATGCTGTCTATGTACATAGACGTACAGCACAAGACGTGGGATGAAATACTGCCTTACGTAACATTCGCGTATAATACCGCTACGCAAGAGACCACACGATTCACTCCGTTTCGTCTTCTATACGGTCGGGACGTTCAGACGATGTTGGACGCAATGCTCCCATGCGACATTGACAACATCGAGAATCTCGACGAAGATGCTGAGTGTTTCGTGCAACGAGCCGAGGAAGCACGTCAACTAGCCCGCGTAAACATCAAGAAACAACAAGACGTCGATGCACAGCGCTACAACCGCTGCCACAGACAAGTCGATTATAAACCAGGTGACCAGGTGTTGGTTTGGACCCCTGTGCGCTGCAAAGGTCTCTCTGAGAAGCTTCTCAGTCGGTATTTTGGCCCGTACAAAGTGCTACGACAAGTGAGCGACGTCAATTACGAAGTCCTTCCGGACGGAAGCCAACCACCCCGACGCCGACAGCTACGACCCGAGATTGTGCACGTGGTGCGGTTAAAACCGTACCACACACTGTGACAATGTTTTTTTTTTTTTACGATACACGCTTCGTTTAGCATCGAGGCGATGCTCTTCAGGGAGGAGGGGCAGTGCCGCGCGATTGATCTGCCAGCGCAAAAGAGGCAGACGAAGTGGCAGTTCCCCTCGTGCCATTGTTCTGTTTTTGGCTGCGCTGAGCCGACCGCTCTTCGGACTTTTGTGAGGACGCCTTAAAACGTCTCCTGTCTCTTTAACGTGACAATATGAAGCGCTGATGCTCGCGAAGATGTTGGCCCTGAGCACTGCCACATAAATTAACCTCAGTGCATTGCGACTAACCACAATTGACATTAACCCGACGTGACGGCTGTATGAAAGGAGCACATATGTAATGTATTTAAAATTGGGTAGGCAGAACTGCAACCACTATTGAAGTTTCATGAAAATTAACGTCTATTTGAAAAATAGTTCCGAGACGTGGCGTAGCTCTGTGGTAAAATGCTTCATTGCCATGCAGAATGATTGGGTTCGACTCCAGCTGAGACCCTGACATTTATGCTTTGCAATCGTCGGGTTGACGCAACCGATTTCAGTTATTTCTCAACGCTCGCACGTTAAACTTGCCCATGTGTGTTCTCGTCGTGGCACCTGGGGCACATACCCGCGTACCAGCGGCACATACCCGCCCGTTGGTACGTGCCACTGTCTGGCGGGACATGTTTGACGACGTACGTGACGGGATTGCCACATTATTGTGGTCTTGAGCAGAATGTCATATTCGTCAAACCATCTTACCCTCCCAAGCTAATTTTGGTTCAAGCCAAGTTAAGGGTTAGACCACGAGAGCACCCAAACGTAAGCGGCTAGATAGATAGATTGATACGCTCAATGTCGTCGAAGTTCGCTAAGAAATGCTTCGCATTTAAGAACTCCTGGTACCAAGGACACAGTGGGGCTCAAACGAGAGTCCGATGCGTGCTAGCCCAGTATTCTAGTCACACTGGTGCTTCGGACTTGTTCACAAACTTGCCTTTAAAAGGCTTGATTTCGACAAAGAAATCGCGTTAGTATGAATAATAAAGCGGTTTAGAACAGCAAAAGAACAACCAGGCGTCACACACTCCAAATAGCGTAACGAGTGGGCCATCCGATGCTCCATCCCATTAGAAAAGCTATTAAGTGTGGCGCATGAACATGCATGCATGAACAATAGGCAGAATAATTCTCGCAATTGTTTAGCGGATACCACCCTACTCAGAAGAATGACGAAAATAGCATGGCGAATGCCAGCATACTACACAAAATATTTAATAATAATGCCGTAGTGGGTATCAAGCAAATGTGCTTGTTGCAGTTACCCTATGTGTTTAAAAAAGGCTGTGAAAAGCCACTTTTCTGGTTATCACTTTGACTGTGCTGCACCTCCCACGCAGGCCTGGCGTTTTTTTATTATTTTGAAAATCTGCTGCGAAGGATATGTGATGTAGTCTGATAGTTCTAACTCGATATGTCTTGAGAGTAGCTGAGTTCGTCGAACGATTCTTTGAAACTAAATTGCAATTCACAGGATCAACTGTAATAAAATATAATAAAACGGTCCAATGCTCAAAGTTTAGGCAGAACCGAATTCTTCACAATGAATTAAGTTACACAGTAAATTGAAAATTTAAAAACAAGAAAGAACAAGCCTTTGTTCCTGCTTTTCTTTTAATTCAACTTGCGATACGTTTTTTCTAGGTGTTCTGGGTCGAATTTTATTCGTGGCATTGTGTTTTTTTTGCCCACTATGGACAAAATTGAAATCATTGTAATAGACTGAAAATTCTCGCAAACATTTCTGGGAGGGCAAATATTGCACTAAAGTGATTCTTCACCTTTCTCGGTCAGAATCTGACAGGGTCAGTTCCAATATCTAGAAAGATATGTGTGTAGGTAAACAATGCATGGGGTCGTATTCTGGCCAGGAATATAGAAAGAAAATATTTTAGTTCTTCGTGGGCAAAGGAGATTGCTGAATGAAACATAATCAACACATGAATAGAACAGCAGCCACCAAAAACGAAACATTTTCTTGAAGTTGCCGTTGGCAAACCTTCATGGACAGTGCATCGCTTTATAAGCACCGAAATAGAAAAAGTTGTCAAATGCTAGGTTCAGAGTAAGAACGAAAAAAGACTCTGCCTGCTCAGCTATATCATCATGCACAAAAAAACTCTCTTGTAGTATATTCCTACTTCATTCTGAAGTCAACCTTACTCATCTGACACTGATCCATGTTTCCTTAGGTTCATCGGCGCACACTGTGCATGTGAATCGAAAAAGGGCCTGCCTATATTGTCCTCTTCATAATCCCATGTTGAGTATCGCTGAAAAGTTTGAGTGTGGTGAGCGAGGACACGTTCAAAGACCTTATTTGTGAATGCGCTTAGTGTCTCGACGGAGCGCTTCTTATAAAAGCACTTGTGTATGGAAGTAGACAACAAAGAGAGACAAAAGAACTTGCTTAAAAATAAAGTGAGCATGGCGTGCACGCACAGCACTTGCTACCAAAAAACTGCAAAAATGTGAAGCTCACCCGTACTCCCCAAGGAAATATATTTTGCGCTTTGGGCTCCCTCAAATTCAAATAAACAAAATTCTTCTCAAACGAACTCGCTCGGCCTTTTGTCAATCTCATCCACTTTAACCCACCCACTTTCATGAACCTAAAGTCACCCAGTCTATGTCTGAGGGCTTAATTTCCGTCTCCGTCAGTCGGAGTAAATCAACCCATGAGTGCGTCAGCCTATAAAAAGGTAGTTTGATCATGACGTCTACATTTTTGGCCGCCAATACTTCATGCAATCGGTGCTCGACATGGCACCTTTGATGAAGTACCGCCAGGTACGATTATTTAGGGGTTGCGGTTCAGCAAGCACATTTGAAAAGCAAATCGTTTCTTAGCGAACTTCGGTGAAATTGAGCGTATCTGTTCATTTATCCATTTATCTAGCTGCCTTCGAATTTCAGCTCTCCTGGCCGTTTCAATAATGCTACCAATACAAAAATTAGTATGGCATAACATGACTGTATGATGAGCATAACTGACTAATGAAAACACAAAAATTATGACATGTATATTAATAATGTCATGATTTACGTTTCATGGTCTTGCTAGTCTTGTGGCGGCTTCGTTCACAAGACATATTCGAAACTGGTATGGTAAGACATTACTCCATGGCGAACATAAGGGCGAGACCCTACCTTGCAAATCATAACATGCATGTCATGTAAGTCATGACAACACGCCATGCTCAGAACGCTCTCTAGTTTGTTTCGCAAGCTGCACATGTACTGAATTTGGTATTGTGGGACGTGAATGGATAACAAGGATATATGAATAGTGCAAACATTACATGAGACGCATCTCATGATTATCATAACTTGGCTACACGCCGCACTCATAGCGCGCTCATGGCCGTTTTCACTTGCTCCACATATACCAAGTTTGTATTACGAGACGTAAATAGACGGCGAAGGTGAACGATACGATCGATATGATAATCATGATATGCATTTCATGTAAAACATCTCTCCATGCTACGGTCATAGCGTGCTTGGCCATTTAGCTAGCTTCACATATAGCAAAGTTGTTATACCGTGACGTGAATGGACAACGAAAGTAAATGACGCGTCCAAACGTTACAATCATAATAAGCGTGCCATGTAATGCAAGACTACATGCTACGCTCATATAGTGCTCGCGTACAAACTGATAATGATGATATTCGTGTCTTGTAAAACACGACTACATGCTACGCTCATAGCGTGCTCGCACTATTTCGCTAGCTCCATTAATGGCTTAAAATGACTGTGAAAAGACAGCTTTCATAACACCGAACGGCTTGTACGCATTTCACAGCCGATGCCGTTTGGCCTGTCCGACACACCACCTACCTTAGAGCGCATTATCAATGCCATCTTTCCTAACTACAACTGGAAAAACATGCATGTGCTACTGTGGTGATTTGGTCGATTTTCCAACGCATCTCAACCGTTTGCTGAAATATATTTACTGCCTTGCCTCGCCTCTGCCGACCTCCAAGACAATGTCAAAAAGGGCCGTTTTGCTGTTGGGTAACTCGATAACAACAGGGCACGTCGTATTAAAGGAATGTGTCCTTCCTGACCCTGCAAAGCTTCGCGCGCTCACAGAGTTCCCAAAGCCCACTACGCTCAAGGCAATCCGTACCTTCATAGGGCACTGCTATTACTCACGGTCGTTCTGTGCTAAATTTTTCAAGCGTAATAGCGCCACTGACCAATTTACTTACTTCAAGCATTGGCAT
This sequence comes from Rhipicephalus microplus, assembly GCF_013339725.1. Taxonomy (NCBI): domain Eukaryota; kingdom Metazoa; phylum Arthropoda; class Arachnida; order Ixodida; family Ixodidae; genus Rhipicephalus; species Rhipicephalus microplus. The sequence goes on along the minus strand of NW_023611895.1, from coordinate 8,813 downwards.
TTCCGCGTGGTCAACCTTGTGGGACGAAGCCTTTGAGCAATTGTGGTGCCTACTAACTTCTCCAGTGGTCCTCCGTTATTTAGACACCCAAATGCTTACGCAAATACATAGGGTCACCAGTTTTATTGGCCTTGGTGCAGTACTATTGAAAAGGAAAGATGGATATGACGAGTACGATGTGGCGTATGTCAGTCGAACGAAGGCCGAAATACTACTCCGCACAGAAAAGAATGTTTAGCCATCATTTGTGCTCTCGCTGATTTCGCCCATGCCTATATGGTTCTCCTTTCGACGTAGTCACCGACCACCACACTCTTTGCTGGCTGTCATTGTTGATAGATTGGTCAGGACGCCTGGGGCGCCGGGTGCTTCGCTGACAGAAAGACAACGTCCGCGTTGTCTACAGGTAAGGTAAGAAGCACTGTGCATCCGATGCGCTTTCCCGATCGCCAATATCTTTTGATGATGTGGCTTCTACATCAATGCCTTTAGCATCTTTTACATATATTGACGCAGTCAACGTGCCGATCGAGCGGCGTAAGGATCCTTCTATTATCAGCTATGCTGAACTTCTTCGAGGATCCAACTTCCACACCCTGTTCTCACACGCTTCATCGCCAAGTCACTAACGATGCTGTGGCCCATAGCATCTTTTACCAGCAAAACTACTTACCCGATGGTCACAAGTGGCTACTCGTGATTCTCCGGCACATGCGTTCATAAAGATTTGAATATTGTCATGCTTCTTTTACGGTGATGCCGGTGTACTGAAAACATACTCGACTACAGCAAGGCTTCTATTGAGACTCAGCTTTTTGTGTCAACAGCGTTTCTCTATCTCCACTGGGCCAGAAAAAATATCGCTTCGTCCGCCAGTTCGTTCGCGCCTGCGCGGCATGTCTCTGGCGAGTTCATACACGGTGTTCTGCCGAATTACAGTCATTGCCATGCCTGACCAGTTTTTTTTCGATTGCATCGGCATAGATTTATGTGGCCTACTTCCCTGCAGTTCATCAGGTAAACGATGGGTCATTTTAGGAGTCGATCGCCTGATGGTCTACGCCGAGACCGCAGCACTTCCAGCCGCTGCTGCGCGCGAACTCGCATTCTTCAATTTTCGGATTTCGTTCTTCGGCAGGGAGCACTACGGAAGCTGCTGAGTGACAGTGGGTGTACCTTTCAAGAGTGTTACAAGCCCTTCCTGCTGCATACTGCATCGTTCACTGCATGCGTACATCCTACCATCTGCAAACGAACGGCTTGAAGGATAGGTTGAACTGCACTCTCGGCGACATTTTGACTATGGACGCCGCCTCGGATCATAGCAACTTGGACACTGTTTTGCCGTTCGTAACATACGTGTATGCAAGAGTGCCACAGAAGCTACTACTGGCTGTTCGCTAGTTTTTTCTGCTATAAAGGTGGGGCCCTCTTGCCCCATGGAAACATTGCTTCCGTACCGACCCTACAATTCCCATGGAACGATGGTATCCGAAGTGGCCAAGTATGCAGGCAGCTTGAGCATACGCTTACGACCACCGAACAGGCTCGCAAAAAGCTGCGGTATGACAGCGACGTGCCTAGCGATATCCCTACTAGTCCACTCGCTGGTTGCTGGTCCCACCACACAGTCCGGAATTTCAACGCAGTTTCTTCCTTGGTTGTGATGTCCGCTATTATATGAGACCGCACATGATCTGTCAATTACGTCCTTGGACCTGTGACACCCCACCACGACCTGAGACATCGCGGTCACGACACAGTGCATGTTAGCAGAGTTAAGCCATTATATGACCGCTTATTCCCATTTGCGGCTTACTCGCCAAGATGGATTCTCTTCAATCCCGGGGCCCGTTGAAGTGAGAATCAGAAAGATGAGTTTCGGTCGCTGTTGCTTTTCGCGCGATCTACTTTTGTGTTCCGTTAGTCCTATTACTCGGCTGTTGAATGCGTTTCTACTTCGTAATAAATAGACATACAATAATACAAAATATCGAACAAAATGCTTTTGCCCACTATTTTTCATAGCACTGAATATAGCATGACTAATTCGAGACCTAAGCGGAAAATTTGCCAAAAATTTGCCATGTCAGCCATGATAACTTCATGTCGCCACGGTCCTTCAGAATCGCAATTTCATAAAAAGTAGTAGCCTCAGTCGCTACCCTGCATGGCACGTCGAGAGTTCGAGCCACTATGCTACCAGATTAATCCAAAGGTACCACATGAAATGATAATTTGTTTGATGAATCTTACTTTTCTTATGAATTTTCTTCTTATGGTGCCTGTGGCAGTTTTACGGAGGTAGGCTGTCAGTCGTTTCCAATGGTAGCATTCTTCGGTGGCTGTATTGTGTTTGCGTAACTTAAACTGCCCAATAACAATCTGATACAGCAATTCGCGTTATTGTTCACCCTTCAGTAATATGAGCGATGTCTGTCATTACTTTCGAATAGCGGTTGCTATTCATTGCAGATTGTGGACACATGATACCGTTTTGAGATGCGCTTTTATGTATGCCTCAATAACGTATAAATATTAAGTGCGCAGCGTTTGTCCACGCGTGCAATTCTGAAAAAAAATTGCACTTGCTTTCTTCGGTTCTGACAAAACATTCATAGCGAGAGCTAGGGATGAATGAACTAACCGTGGACAGATGGATGAACAGGCAAACCAACCACAGAAAAATGGACAGACAAATCTTCGATGGATGGACGGCTGGACAAACCATCAGTGAACAGATGGACGAATGGAAAAAACCAACGAACGGATGGATGAACGAACGAACCACGGATGAATCGAGAGACAGCCTAAAGTGAGCGAGCGATCTCATACGAGCCCAGCGCCAGCCTACTAGCGATAGATGTGCCTAAGGTCAAAACTAGGTCTCCGCCTTCTTTTACGTGAAAACTGGCTTTCATTAACAAATATTTATTACCGGTGTCCCTCGGATGTACATAATCGCCATTATTGCCGATGCGGATTAACCACGATCCGGATTAGGTGCTGCTACGCGGTCACTTTTAATCGCGATCAGGCCCAATCGAGATCGAGACTGTCGCGGTCCGCGCATCGCAATTTGGCTGAGAGATCGCGAATTAATGCCGTCTGTACCCCCTGCACGAGCTTCTTGGAAGCAAAAGAAACAAGAAAATAAAGCATACTTCTGTAAATACAGATTTAAAAAGCTAGATAAATATTTATGGAAGAAATTTTAGGCTGTTTAATTGAGAAATATATGTAATATTTCATATTTCAAGACTTGTATTGACCCCATCTAGTTATGAGTGAAGCAGACGATAAGCAGATGAAAAATTGGCCCCGTATCTGCATGTAATCTGCAAACGTCGTCGGAAGACGATATTCTTTCTTGTGAAGAGAGCGAACGATTTATTTGATGTTATGAAAAAAAACTCGGAGAATGATATTTTGTAGGCGCTGCGTTAGAGTGCCTTTAGCATGCAGCGGAAGCGAACGAGTGCATCAAGTCACGTCACACGTGAGACATGAGTGCCACCTGGCAGTGTTCTTGGAAAATGAAGCACGTAGCTCTAAGACGAGTGTGCGTGCCTGTCTCAGAGGTGATGAGGTGTAGAACACAAGGCGACGGGTAGGTGCCACCCCCACCGCGTCTTCGCAAAGCGTTAGAAACACTTACCTTTTCGTGGAAGCATTGCATGGTCAGCGCAGCGTGATAAGCGCCACGGTTCTTAAAATTACTTATGTATGCCTTTTGTAGTAAGATTCATATGCAGAATAAATACGTGTTGTTATGGTGCCCCAGATTTGCCCAATAATTGATTAATAATTGACGATTGCACAAGAATGAACGCTAAATCTTAAGCAACATTGGTGGGCACTGCGGATGTGGTTTGCTGTTTTATGTACCCGGTGCCAATCAGAGTGGACAAACAGACAAATGTACAGACAGACAGACCAAAATATTTTGCGTCGAAGGCACCCAAGAAAGACTATCGTCTTTAAAATGTGCAATTCTCGCACTGTCGAAGCAGTTGCAGCCCCTCGAAGGATATTCATTAAAGTGCCGCCAGTTTTTCGACAACATCGCAGCATGCGCGCGCTTTGTGGTTGAATGCAGAGACTTTTTCAGTAGCTTACCGCTGGCAGGAGCAACTGTAAGACTTGGTAGACATGAGACTTGAAGTCTGGCATGTACAACGGTATTGCCGTTTCGCTCCGGCTGGACGGCTACGAGCAGGAGCTATCAAAAATAAAAGTGTAGATTAAGATTCTCGGACAGCATCACAGGTAAGTGCAGTGAATACTCTACCGAATGACGGATTTATGAAATTACTTTTGTAGTGGCATGCGAAGTTTTAGATGCGGAAGCATCTTATACTCGCGCCTTGTAGTGCGCCGTCCGCGCCGTCCGCGCCGTCCGCACCGCTTCTCGAACTTTCGACAGCTGACGCGCGCGCATGCGCCGTCGCGCCGTCGCCCACTCTTCCACCATCTGTGCATCCCTTCCTCCTCTACACACCGCGCGTGCTTCACTCCTCCACCATCTGTGCACCCTTCCTCCTCTACACACCGCGTTCGACATCTACAATTCTCCTGATTCTCCAGTGGACGCGCATGTGGCGTCGCGCTTCAAGAACATTCAACAGCTGACAGTGCATGCGCCGTCGAGCTGTATATATACTCAAGGTCGGCGCTCGCTCGCTCAGTTGCCGCTCGTCGGTTGGTTTGTACGGCGCGTCGACGTCCAAGGTCGCGGTGAAATGAATTCCAACGAATCCACAAACACAATGATCGACGTCCCTTCGACCAGCGCCGCCCTTTCGCATACGTGTGTACGTGTTCACTCATTTAACACCCCCTCCTACAACCACGTTAACCAATTTAGCCATCGACCCAAGTAAGTCGCAATTTAACACCCCATTTCACAACCACGTTAACCAATTTAGCCATCGACCCAAGTAAGTCGCACTTTAACACCCCGTTAACCAATTATATGCTCCGCATCCTCCTCAGTGTTCCCCCGAGGGAAGCTGCGGGCAATTTTTTTGACGTTTGAGCAGTTCTTGCACAAACAACATGTTCTTGATAAACGGCTTTATTGAAATATCGCACGCTTGGTTTTGTCAATGACATGTTTCACGCTACGCAAGTGCCCCTTGGTGCATTTCATCTGACCCAAGCTCGAACCGGATTAGCGTGGGCCGTGTATAGCAGCGGCCATAAAGTTCATCGCGATCAAGAAAATTGATCCGGATCAGTCTGATCGCGAATGAAAGTGTGCGTATGACACCGGTATAAGGCAGAAAGTTCGTGCCATATTAGTGTATAGGTATGGTGTGTTACACCATGAGTTGTTCTAAATACAAGTAATCAGTCTCCATGTATTGGTCATTTCCAGGATCACGGATTGCTTGCCGCGCCTCTTCATTGTAGTTGACAGCCACAGTCCAGAAAACAAAGATGTCCCAATAGTCTATCGCCTCGCCACTCGTTCACCATGTGACCATGTTCACTATGTCAAAGTTCACCATGTCAACGACATACTTTCTCATAGACCACTTTTGGTTAGACAATGTAACGGTAAAAAAAGAGTGAGTGAGACCTGGTGGTACACAAGCTAGGAAGCCTAAAGGGATTTCGTTTTTCGTTTGTTGTTTAAGAAGGGCTCGCATCAACTTGTGCTTAAAGTGTGTTACGAAGTTGGAGTTCCAAAATATCTCTTTATTAGGATGTGTGTTTTCCCAATAATAGTAAATACATATTTTCATCCAATGTCTTTCTGCATTTGTTATTTTGAGCTGGATTGTCTTAAAATTATTTTTCTCTATTTTAGACGATAGTCGCGCGAAATATAAAGCATTTGTAAGTACCTTTAACTAGCCATATTTCAATCAACTTGAAATAGCCGTAGGGTCACTTGACGCTTTGATGTACGTCTTTTGGCTCACTTACCAGTGTTATCAGCAAAGTATTTTGAGTCCCTCAGGAGTGGTAACCTAAACCGTTAGATTACAGTCCTTTCACTCTTCATAAGAGTGTCGAGGTGCTCTCCTAAAGCGTGCCTACTTAAGACCCATCGGGAGAGTAACTCGTCTCTTTAAAAACAGTTTGTTTTAAAATATACCCTTCCAAAAGAGTCTTAAGCACACTTCTTTTATTATTATTATAGTGCATATTGTCATGTTAGATTTCCTCCGCATAGTTATTATTTACGGCTGTCATACTGCCACGTTCGCAAGTTTGTGTATCTATAAACCAAAATACCATTGCAAAACAAGGTGAACTACGCCAAACGCAACTACATTTAGAAGAACAAGTGTACGGTAGTGGTTTTTACCGCATGCACTTAGCAATGTATGCTGCTAAGTTCACTGCTGTCTTGAGCTGTGCCGAAGCAGTCGCTGTTCTGATAATTCATGTCCGTGCTGGCCAACTGCTGTTGGACGCGCGAGCTTTTCATGTGTAGGATGACTGCCAGTTGGGTAAGTTGGTATAAGTTCACTATCCAACATGAACTGCGCCTATATCTACGCCTTAGCTAACTGTTCCTAATTAATGAAAAGCAGTAGCTTGTATGTGTTTAGTGTTCTTCACGTGTACAAGATAATTTGTTTCTCTTTCCACATGTGAACTTCTTGTGCACCGCTCAAGAATTATTGCGTGTTTTTAGAACCTACATGCCATAGCACCTCTGAGAAATCACAAGAACTAAACCAGCAGGAAATGTCAGAGGTGAGCGAGTAATTAAAATAATCGCAATCTTACGCTTATAATTTGTTGTGTCGCCGGAAAATGCGTAGCCTCGACGCTTAGCCTTAATAGAAAGGCCTTGAATTCCCTGTTTCAGCAAGCCGTACACGCTTGTCGTAAAATATTAGCTCAAATTACTAGTGCAACACGGAACTTTACCGAAACATTAGCCACGCTACAGTTTTAGCGTATTTGCTAGATAGACACTAAGCAGGCAAAGCACAGGCGCGTCTTTTGCGCATCGTCGGAACTGAGACGTCATGTGAACAATAGCCAGCCATCTGCATTGGCATTAACGAATGGCTAAGTTTACTACTAAATCAATATTATCTGCACTATCCATCACTGCCACGCTTTTCTACTAGCGCTACGTGTTTCGGGACATCATCTCGCGAGCAGAGCGTTAAAAGAAAGCGCTTTCACTGGAGATAGATGCCAGAACATTTACTCTGTTCATGCTCGAGCGTTCGCGAATGAAAGTAATGGCAGTGGTCCGCCGCGTAGTCCACCACGCCCTTCACCGGTACAATATTTGTTGTTGGGACGGTTGCGTGAAAGCAGCTGTGGTAAATTCGGATCGAGGAGGACAGGCTGGCATGCACTCAGCGCCTTTACGAATGGAGCTTCGCTATCACGACAAGCGACCGGCATTGGAATGGTTTGCGCAGTGATCCTCAACAAAAGCACTTCCCGGCGACCTATATAGGCTGGGACCGTTCACCGAGGAGTTGAGAGTTCGCCAATGCTTGTTCAATATTGTGAACAGAGGGCTAATAGGGCACTAGACGCTAGAAGAATAAATTACTCACGCCAGCGTGTACTAGCCACTCACCTTTTGTTTGACGCTACAATTATAGGCAACTATATTTTGACACTAGCGTAAACATTTCGAATGCTTGAGCTGTGATTACCAATAAAAACAGTGCTAATAGGTTGGCATAAAGAAGGGATGGAGAACGTGGTACTCACAAGCAAACATGCATCACTTCCACACTCATAATATAAATACAGGTTTACTTTACCTCAAAAGCTGAAAGAGCATTCAGATTGTAAAACTGATTATTATGCAAGACGACGTGGAGGGAGCTCATTTATTTTGTCCGCTTGTTGTAATGTTGTAAGTGTCAAAAAACTTGTGGGTGAGCTGATGGCATATGCGTTTCAAGATATACAGGCGGGAAGTGATATTACAATTCAGATATTGATTTTACTATACAGCCGAATACTAATGCTCCGACTCGGCTGCCATACACGCACGCACACTCTATCTTGATTTGTATCTGGCATAAAACAGTCTTTGCTTTCCTACTACGTTTTTCGTGTCGGCATGTACAATAACATGGCCACAAGCCACGCCTTTATGGATGTGTCCTTCTTCACAATCAACTTTGAACTGTGGCCCTTAGCGCTAGGTAGGATCTGGTGGCGGCGTCTAAGTGGAGGCCATTTATTTTATTCTCATCATTAGATATCTGGTTACCAAAGAGCTGTTGCTTACCTTAGAAACTGCGCCATTCTGGAAACAAAATGTACCTGAGGTCAGTAATCTGCGTAGGCAAAACGTTTCTGCGGTCGCTCCTCTTAGTCGCTCTGCTGTCAACACCAGAGCAGAGATTTCATACGTTTTAGTCTCTAACGTCGTCACAACTTGCCATAGCCATTCTAGAATTCGTCAGAATCGATACTGCCGCCTGACTTCACGCTGGTGTAACGGTACGTAAGTGTTGCTCCTAAAACTGCATTTTTATTTTTTATTATATGTTATCGCCAGGTCCAGAGCATTACACTTCGTGATAACATTTTTTGTGTACGCGAGCCCTTTATTGGCAGAGCAAACTCCCCTTTGATGAAGTAGTATCAGGACATGTTTGGGCAGTGATTTCATTTGTCTACTACCCCCTCTACTAGCAATGCAGAAAAACGAGCGCTGTGCCTATTATATTTCACAAACCAACCTAACAATATCGGCAGCACGCTGTCTTTTCTATGCTGCTTAAGCGGATATCCCGGTGTTTCTATTGCATTCAAGTTACACGGTTGTCGAGCAAAATGCTTGCGAAAAATTACAAGACCAAGTCGAA